>SJJU01001129.1:0-45933 GCA_012932125.1 Conopomorpha cramerella | reverse complement strand
ATAATGCTGGTTTAAGACTAAAAAAAAACAGATTGACAAACCCTTTGAATTTGAGAAATGATTTAGCAAAAAATTCGATCAATGTATGCAAGATGTTAAATATATCGTTTATATAAACGACGCAGGTAGAATCGCGGGAAATCCACTAGCTACCCAATATATCTTAGTTTCTTGAACGATTTCTTAAAATAGAACATCGATATAATATGGGCCAATCATTTCATCGTCGCCTCTCAGTATATTTATATGTGGGGTATTGGGAAACTTTGGACAGCTGTCGATCAAATTATTGCCTGTCGGAGCTAAAAATAACTGGATATTTTACCAATTAAACTGTTTAAAATCAGTGGCGTGCACTGGCTTTTACGACAAGGTAGGCATTAATCCTGAAGGATTGACACCTAGGTATAGGTAACTTGTCTTGTTGTGTGTGAAGACTATTTATTATACTATGATTAAGTAGGAGGAACGGTATGCTTGATAATTTTATAACTACCCTCATCTGATATCAAAATCTTCTAGTGAGTGAGAGAGGCTTGGTTATGTCCATTTCCTTTTGCTTTCTAAATAAACACTTTCTGAAGAATAAGATCTAAAGACATTACCTAAGTTTACGTTACGGATTTAGTACGGATTCAGAAGGGAAAACATGTTTCAACGATTTATTCCCTTAATAAAAAACCATAAAACTAGAATGAATTCGGAGCATACCTAACAATTTTATCATTTCAAGAAGAATCTTAAATTTCGTTGAAGTGCCCCCCCCCCGTATGTCACGAGACTATGATCAAATCCACAATAACTAAGTACTAGGCGAGCAGAAGTGCGAGAGGGAAAGTTTTTATTAGTGAAGCCTCGGGGAAATCAGCGCTCCGCCGAACTGCTTGGGAACTCTATTGTATGGATATTTTATGCTCACATAAATATGTTTTATGCTCCCCTGATAAAGGGGATTGTGCTTAATGTCATACTTTGCTTTAAAAATATGTAACATAACTTCGAGATCGGATGTTAAAGATTAGGAAGTTCAGTAGGTATTTTCTTGCTTGTATATTTCGATTATCATAACTACATAGCTACATCTCAAAAAGGGAAGTAAATATTCATAGTGTACTAAAAAGCCATCAACAAAAACCACATTAACTCATTCGTGGACAGACAACGCCACTAGTTAGTGCAATAAAACTTCTTCTAGTTGCTTCCCAATACTATCTATCTATTTATGTTAAGTATACTTAGCAGTAAGCCTTGGCGATTTGAAAAGATGATGCCAGTTTCTTCCCGGTTCTTCTGGCCAGTAAAAGAAATTAATTCGAACCGGGGACGATTACTTTTGTTTTTAAAGTCATAAATGACGTTCATCAAGCTTTGTGTTATGCTACTGTGTATCTGTATGTTATAACACTTAAAACGATGTAGTAAAGAAATTTTGTCTTTTGACTTTTGACTTTTTATCCTACTGAATCAGAGCCAGTGATAGATCATTCTGCATATGACAATGGAAGCATAAACAAAGCACCTAGATATACTCAAGAAAGGGAGAAATACAGGTGTTGTTATCGAGAAATCATATTGCATAATATACGGTATATTCGCGAGCTAAATGCTCCTTTGAATGATAGATTCAAAGACAGACTTGCTTATGCTATCACTGTCACTCAACTGATTGAATGACAGTTACGTTCAGATACTGTAGACTTGATTCATCAACATCTATGTAGTTCAAACAACTGGATCCAGCTTGTCGAAATGCACATGATTTTCTATCCTAAAGGGGTAAATCCTTACGGCGGCGCGGCACCGAACAGAAACGTATTTTTGAATCTTTAAACGAAAATGTATCTTATATACGATGTTCAAAGTCTATTATTCCGCCGGATGTGGCCGGTTCCGTGTTCCGCGGCACGCGTTCGGACACCGACACATGCGGCCGCGTCAAGTCCTCGATGTAAAATAGACTTAGAACATCGTATACAAGATATATTTTTGTTTAAAGATTCAGAAATCCGTTTCTGTCCGGTGCCGTGCCGTCCGGTCGGTGGAAATACAAATATACATTTCGGCTTTGTGATTGGATCGTCATCATCATCAGCCGCATGATGTCTACTGCTGACAAGGGTCTCCCACAATGATTTCCATGATGATTTGGGGAGAAATGCCAACAATCAACACACTTGACAGGCGAGTTGGAGATCACAATTGTGTCGTGGTTTAACTCACAGAGAGCGCTGCTGCCCGTCCTCTGGAGAGGTTCCCTTAGACGCCTCATACGACACCCACGACGGGCTATGTTGGGCTGGGGTGGTGACACGTGTATTTTATTCGCTGGCTTGGAACGGGATTGGACAGGATTAGATCGGGTGGCAAGGGTATGAGAGGAAAAGCAATGTTTCAGTTGGGGAATTGATTTCTAATCGCGATGCTTAATAACTCTGAGAAATCATTTTTTAATGAAACGCACACAGACATTATAACTCAATATTGTTCACCGGGTATATAGGCGCGAATATAATCAAAGATAAGCTCGAGCTTGTCTGTACCCGTGATACAATTTTTCAGTGGCGTGCACTGGCTATTAGGACAAAGTAGGCAGTAATCCCCAAGGATTGACACCTATGTATAGGTAACTTGTCTTTACCTTATCTACTCACCCACAAAACACAGGACCTACGTTAGCCTATGTCGTGAGTGCAACGAAAAAATATCTAGCAACACCTCTATTATTAGGTCGGGTAGCCAAAATACTAAGGTAGGCAGTGTCTTTTTGGCTATATGGTGTACGCCACTGCTATTTTTTTACATACCCGGTGAACAATATTGTATTAACCTTAAGAAATGTTAACAATTGGCGCACGTGACCATGCAACTTCTCCACCATAACCCTGATGTTTATTATACCCTGACTAGCTGAACTAGCTGCGTGATTCATAAACTGAAGTCCCATTAAAATTCCACGTACGCGATCTCCTCTGTTAAAGCAACACAGTTAAGGTCGTGATTGGATTGCGCTTGTTTTCTAAATAAGTTCACATCACTTGCTCGTGCATTGAACTGTCGTGGATTGTTGTAATGGAAACTTTGGATCTTGAACCGTGACTCCATTTAAATGGGTTAGAGTTCGAGATCAGGATAGATTGGTCTGTTGTGAACAAGTTGGGCGCGAGTTTACAGTATCTACAGCTTTTATTCTGGTTGATGTACTGTAAACAGTTTGTGTATATTTAACGCCTTGACCTTTCATTATTGTACGGGTACAGTTGCAAGCAAGGCATTGTAAGACGTTATGCTCGATCCAGGCAATCGTGAGAGAACTTCTAAGATCGACGAACATTGCGTTTTAAAAAGAGATGGTTAACTACGTCAGGGAATGTAAAGGGCAATGTACTTCATTCTCGTGGATTCTCGCTCTAAAATGTTTATCTGGTATTTGACTTTCTGCTGCTGTTTTGCCTTTGTAGTAGAACACAATCAAAGTTCATTTATTTGTAGTACGGCTGAACCTGGGGTTTCAGAACGAAATTGGGATTCTTTACAGCCTGATTGTGAGAACGTTTGCATTTTTTAAAGGCAAGTATATTTTTACCTTATCTAAATTGCGCAGATTCCTAAAAAGTGTTTCAGCTTACGAAGTATCCTCGGAAATGGTTTCCCTGGGTAGGTATTAAAAAAAGGTAGGGCTAGCGATTGTAATTCTTATGAAAATGAAACAAATAACTTGTAAAGTTTCTTTTTCAAAATCTTTGGGTAAAGAAAAATTACAATCCACCATTTTTGTTGAAAAGAAACCGATCAGATCTATCTGATCCATCTAGATTAACTTTCAATTTGTCTTGTGTCAATTTTTAAAAGTAAACAGATGTACGCTCTCCAAATATTCAAACAAGCATGAGCTCAAACGCTCGAACTTTTATAACGCACAGAGTCCACAAATCTATCCTCACAGTAAACAAATATGAATCGAGTGGCTATTCAGATTCACGCGTGAAATACTGATGCTTATCCATACTCGGGAGTTCCAAATTTACTGGAACAAATTTAAGTATTTAATAACAATATAATTTTATGCTTCTTAATCTTCCTTGTAGTAGGAGGAATGTAAGGAGGTTTCCAACTTCAGCACAATGGGGAATTTTCTTTGACGTTTTTCTGACAGATTTTCTGACATTTCTCCGCCCCAAAATCTGTCAAACTTTTTTTGAAAATTATGACAGTTCTCCGCCCGAAGATCTGTCAGAAAGAGTCAAAGAAATATCCCCATTGAAAAGATGGGCACGGCTGAATTTCATGTCAGTTCTTGTTCCCCAATAACAAGGCCCCTTTTCGAAATGACGTAGGTATTTTGTGTCTTGAAAATTACCGAGTGTTGTTTCAATGTCCCTGTTATTTTAGCAACAATGTAACTGTTTACGCTAAAAATTAATGTTTTTTTATTGATTGATTAATTGCGTAACGTTCGTACACATGCTGAATTAATGAAGTATTTTAAATATTGTAACAAAAAGGAATCCTCATGGACACTTCGCCGCTATGGCGACACAGTATTTTCAGACTTCTACTAACTAAAATGACCACATGCTACTGGAGCTAGGCGGGTCCTAAGCACCCCAAGGACATTATTCAGACTCTTCTTGTTCATTCTATTGGATTACGACAGCTGATACGGAAACAAGAATCTTTAGTCATTAATTCAATCATCATGAAGGGAAGATGCAAACATAACAATATAATAATATTAAATGCTTTTGCATACAGTACAGAAGTTGATAAAGTAACAATGTAAGTAGATGTCCCCCAATATGTGTTCGCTTTCACGATATGGAACTTTTCAAATCAGAACTTCAGAAACCTCGATCTTCAGGGAGAATAATTTAGAATTGAGTCAAGAATATTTATTCCGATCCCTCATCAAAGAGCCTTTTTTTGTTGGCAGAAAACTTTCGCGCGAACTGCGAGTACTTCTGTAATTTAGTTTACCTGTTACAAAATGAAATTTAGACTTTATTATGCTGACAGAAGAAGGATTTGGAAGTTTTTTTAGATAATTTCGCCCCTCAGGCAACGGCAGATACATTGCTTTTTCATAATTTCGTTTACTATCCATATGATTGAGGAGCAAATTATTGCTATTGTCCAACAAAAACTCTAACAATAACCACATAGACACGTAGGAAGGAAGAGGGTCATTCGAGTCTCAACTCTAAGCCGGCGTAATAAGCAACCGAAACCGGCGAGTATCTATGATGAGAAGTGTAAATTAAAGACATTTGCCAGAATTGTGACAAGCGGAGGTTTATAATCTCTGCTTACTCCTCTGGAAAACGTGCGTGTTGTGTATCGATAACTCGAGGTAGAAAGGTCGTATAAACCATATCATCAACTTACCGTTATATAGACCAATCGATAGAGCGGCAAAATTCTGCATAAGCCAGCATTCATAACTCAATTTGACCAAAAGTGGCTTCTACGACCTTTCTACTCCGAAGTACCGATGTATATACTCTCGATTCCTTATATTTCCATGGATTCCCTGAACTGATCCTAACAACAAAGAAAAGATTACGAGCAAGACAAAAATAGAACTCATTTTCTCTCTTATTGTCTATATTGGATATGGGTACAATAAAACCGTCCTTTGCAATCAAGATCTGTACAGCTCGCGTCGTAACTTGTTAGGTTTTGTGTGTAGAGGTGACAAAACCAAGATGCCCTCGGAATCACAGAGACACATTGTTTAGAAACTAAGGCGGAGTGGTTTCGCGTTACTAATGTAATAGAATCTCTTGGGCGCGCGTTACTTCAGCTGCGTACTAATTAAAGGTTCCCTGGAGATAACGCATTAGATGGGACGCCTTTGTTATATGTATATATATACGCAGAATAAATAGGACAGGAGGGGCTGGATCAGGACTATAGAATACAGAATAAAACTAGCGTCTCTGGTCCAGTTGGTCGGATACTTGACTTGTAACCGGGAGGTCGCGGGTTCGAGTCCGGCTACTGGACGTGTACCAATAGGACTCTTTTTCAGAGCCTAGAACCGAAAGAATTAGGGTTAAAATGTCTATGAATTCAACAAACATCCACAGAAATTATTTCCAAAATGTCTACCTACTTTTTTTAAGCAACCATACAAAAATATCGAGTAATTTACTTCAGTATTACTCAATATTTTATAAACATATAGTTTTATTAAATACACTTCACGCCTTTTAAGCAAATGCCCACGGTTCACCAAGCGTATTTAACCCAACGTGACAGGGGGTGAGCCCATCGCCGTTATAGGGTTCAAACTTGTGGTGTGCGGGTTTCATCACGATGTTGTCCTTCACCGTACGAGCGTTGCGTTGCGTACATAGGCTCTGAAAAACAGTCCCATTGGTATACGTCCAGTAGCCGGACTCGAACCGCGACCTCCCGGTTACAAGTCAAGAATCCGACCAACTGGACCACAGACGCTCTGAACATCAAGCGTTGAAATGCCAAGTTTCAATCAAAGGTAATATAATAGGTCTCATTAACTCCAGCGGGGAAGTAAGCCTCCCTACTGGCACCGGTGAACCGCCCGCCCACCGCGAGGGGATGTCGTGTATTCAGGGATAATCCCACCACCACCCAAACCCTACCTGCCTCTCTCTGTACGGGCCATTCTCTGGAGACGTGCGCATCTACTTGCTTTTGCCTCTTTTCAACGCACACGTTTTCTTGACTCCATACAAATTATCTTTATCCGTCCCTGTTTTGTTGCCAACTCTCCCCCTTCTGGGGCATGACGACCACCATTGATTGTTGTCGCCACAGTTTAAACCAGGATAATCCACCACCACCCCAAGCCCTGGCCTGCCTCTCGGGTACGGGCCATTCTCTGTGAGACGTGCGCATACTTGCGCCTGCCTCTTTTTCAACGCACACGTTCTTGACTTCCATACAAAATTATCTTTATCCGTCCCTGTTTTGTTGCCAACTCTCCCCCTTCATGGGGCATGACGACCAACATTATGTTGTCGCCACAGTTTAACAGGATATCCCACCACCACCCAAGCCCTGCCTGCCTCTCGGCGTACGGGCCATTCTCTGGAGACGTGCGCATCTACTTGCTTTTGCCTCTTTTCAACGCACACGTTTTCTTGACTCCATACAAATTATCTTTATCCGTCCCTGTTTTGTTGCCAACTCTCCCCCTTCTGGGGCATGACGACCACATTACGGAGACCTCGCGTCGGGTCCTCGTCGCGTCTTCAGTCGGGATGACGTGTAATGAAGCCTGATTGTAATTAAAAACGAAACTGGTTGTAAAGAAAACTTCACTGGTCTCCTTTGATTAGTTCCTTTTTGTTCTGCGCCGGCTAACTCTGGACGGAGGTAATCATTCGAAAGTTACTCGTGGCTAGTTTGTGGAAGCTCGCTCTGTGATCCGAAGCCAGCTTCCACTGGCAAAGAGTAATGAACCGGAGATGCCTCAGCGAAAAGGTCTTTGATTACATAAAATTGGTTTGGATTTTAATCAAGAAATAGTTTGGGCGTTTGATTACTACTGCTGAAAGAAAATTGTCCCGAAATATTCGTTTTACCAGCTTTAGGGTTTTAGCTGGAAGCTTTGGTAGTGGAAGAACACATACCTACAAAGTACCTACATACCAGTGGCGTGCACTGGCTTTTACGACAAGGACGGCAGTAATTCCCAAGGATTGACACATAATATGTATGTAGGTAACTTGACTTTACGTCTTGTCTACTCGCCCATAAAACACAGCACACCTTCGTTAGCATGTCGTGAGTACAACAAAAATAAAAAGATCTAGCAACTATTATTAAGTCGGGAAGCCAAAATACTAAGGTAGGTAGTGTCTTTTTGCCTATACGGTGTGCACGCTACTACTACATACCGCATAATGCATGCGGTTTTGTATCGCGAGGCAAAAGGAGTCATTAACGGCTTCCCTTCGTTAGCGGTTGTAAACAACGTACAAGCAAGATTTAAATTCCAAAAACGTAATGGACGTTTCTTTTAGCCTCCTGAGAGTACATACATAAACTCATGACAGGCCTTACAGTTAATATTTATATGTATAATACATGCATATAATGGCAGAGAAATACTTTTAATTAAATAGGTATTGGCAAAACAACGTTTGCCGGGTCATCTAGTCTATACTAATTACTAATAATATTATAAAGAGGAAAGACTTGTTTGTTTGTTTGTATTGAATAGGCTCTGAAACTACTGAACGGATTTTGATGATTCTTATACTAAAAGAAAGCTACGTTTTTCCAAATTAACATAGGCTACTTTTTATCCCGAAATTCCAACGGGAACGGGAGGATGCGAGTAACACTGTATGGCACAGCTAGTTTATACATACATACACTTCACGCCTGTCTCCCAGAGGGGTAGGCAGAGACTACAGATCTCCATTTGTCACGGTCCTGACATACCCCTTTCGCTTCATCCACATTCATACATTGTTTATAATAAATGAAAAGTTTATAAATCAAAAGTTGAATTGACATTTATATAATAATAATAATACCTCCCTAATGGAGAGACAATTAATTTGAAACACCATAATAATAATAATCATTTATTTGCTTGCATGTGGTACATAAAGATGGTACATAATGTAATACAACTCCAAGACATGCGCCCTGCAAGGGCATTGCAAATAACTCTTACCGTAATTATATAATATTAATATACCATCTTTCAAGAACTGGCTCCGAAGAAACACCGCATTTAATGAAACTCCTGACATTAGTTTATACTTGCGAGCGGCGGTAGTTTGTAATTTCCTTTGCGTTGCTTTCAAAGGAAGTTTGCGTCTCAAAGAACTAGTCTGCGGGTGACGGGGAAAGTTTTTTGCTTTCAGTTCAACAGAGTTGAGAGTTTTCACAGCATTAAGTAAGTGCTAACTGTCGGGGTGTTCGCAATGTTTTGTTACTTAATACAGTTAATAGCTAATAGTAATAGCAGTGCCCTGGCTACACACTCTACACTGGCTTTTACAACAAGATAGGCAGTAATCCCCAAGGATTGACACCTTTGTATAGGTAACTTGTCTTTACAAAATATACCTCTAATAAATTATACCTGGTGGCGTGCAATTGGAGAGGCCTACCTATGTCCAGCAGTGGACAAGTATGGGCTGATGATGATGATGATGAAATTATACCTATAATAAATATACCTATAATAAATAAATGTTTAATAATATAATTAAGTTTATAACTGTTATTATCTGCTGTATATTTTCCATATCGCGAAATGAAACAAATAAACGAAGATATTTCACTTAAAAAAGGGCAGGGTTTTTAATTTAACTCCTTTCCGGACAGTGAATGGAAATACGCATCATAATAATAAATTAATCATTTGTCTATTTTACTGCCAGCCAATGAGTTATAAATGTATCTTAATTTTTCAAAAGTTTACAAAAAAAAGTATAGTTACGTAAGTACACACACAGAAAGTAATACAAAACGACCTCATTTTACAAAGCCCTAAAATAATATGGCTGCTCGTCAACCCAAAATCCAAGACTATAAACCTACTTACATTTGATATAACAAATTGAATAGTAAAAAAGTGAGTAACGTGTGAGGAAATGTTATCTATCTATACTAATATGAATAAGAGGAACGATTTGTTTGTTTGCATCGAATAGGACCAATTTTACCAAAACTACTGGGCAGATTTTATAAATTCTTCACAAGCCACACTATCCCCGGGTGACATTGACTACATTTTATCCAGAAATTCCCAAAGGAAAAGCAATATATACACTTCACGACTTTTAATCACAAAGCAAGGTAGCAGAGGCGCGGCTAAGCCCTCGGTACACGCGCGCGTATTTAACCTAACATAACAGGGGATGAGCCCATCGCCGTTATAGGGATCACACACTTTTTGGTATGGTCACGATGTTGTCTTTCACCGTACGACCATTGCGTTGCGTACATAGGCTCTGAAAAAGAATCCCATTGGTACACGTCCCAGTAGCTGGACTCGAACCAGCGACCTCCCGATTGCAAGTCAAGTATCCAACCAAGTGGACCACAGACGCTTGTTACAGGCCAAAGAATTGTGGCCTGTTATAACAACTTAAGGCGGTGTTGGTGTGTGACGCTTTTGGCTGACTATTGCTCGTAAAAACGCTTCTTAAAACTGTAACCGGACTCGAACCCGCGAAAAAACACCTACAGCTAGATAAATATGCGCTGAAAACCTAAAACAGAAATTATAAGGGGAAATAAACAGCTCTGGACTAAACGATTCACTTTCATTAGGACTGGAATGTTCCATTTGTTCCACTTATTTTGAAAATTAGCTTTCAGCGCACGCACTTCCAGGATTTAATTAAGATGAGGATTTAGACCGCATTCTTGCTAATTTTATTAGCTAATGCTTTCTCTGGGTTCTTGCTTTCCAGCCCTCGGCCGCTTATGGTTTATTACTTCTGTGGATCGATATTCAGTGCTATATTCTGGAGCTTTTACCATTAAAACCAATACCTATGGAGTCAATTATGAAAACAAACAAAATGAATTTTTTTTGGAAAATATCAGTCAGTTATTATTCTTAACGGTTTTTTGGATCCATAAATTTTAAAAAATACGTATTTTTTTTAATAACATAGTCTGTGGCCACATCGCTGCTTAACATCAGGCAGGATAGTGGTCAAACGCTTGTTCATAATGATAAAAAACATCTACACCTTCTTCTTTGACGTTAAGTTATCAAAAAAACTACATCTACATCTGACGGAAGCTCTCCTGCAGCAAGTTTTCAATGAGAATTCCTTTCGCGAACTTTCCTATACCACAAAACTTTTCCTTACCCTTGTACCTTTATTTTCCATAATACTCGCTCCTTTCTCCCGGAAACAATATAACCAGCATTAAATATAGATGAAGCGTGTTAAATATAGGTACTGTACCGTTTAAACTATTCACACTTCATCGTCTATGTACATACATCAAAATCTAATTTATTTAAATCAAATCTAATCTTCTGGACTGGTCTCCTACCTAATTCCCCATGCCATTCCCTGTATCAATGACTTATCACCACATTTTGAATAAATTGTGAATGAATTCAGTTTTTGTAAAATATATTCTTTATTGCAATCTTCTAAAATGTACTTGATCAATAGAGCCAGAGGGGTGGAGCCAGCAAAACACGATTTCTAGATCTTGAAAGAGCACAACGATCTCTTCTAAAAGTCATGTACTCGAAACCTTGGAGATTTCCTACTGACGCTCTTTATATATCCTCCGGAATTTTATCTGTTAGGAAACTTTATATTATTAAAATAATCGTACAATGTCAAAGATGCCTGCCATTTGATAGTTCTTTATTAACTCGGAAAAGGAGAATGAGGAGCGTCGTTCCCGTGCAGTTTGTGCGTACGGTTTTTGCTCGCAGACAGTACAGTACACAGTCGGCCTTCCTCTACAATAAAATAAACAGTGCACTAAATATCTACCCTATGACAGTGTTTGAATGCAACAAAAGTCTTATAAAGTGGCTACAAACGCTCAGTTACGAAGAAACTGAAAGTCTTCTAGTTCGTATTACCTAACAGCTTAGAGCATGTCGTACACACACTAACGCATACACACACACACACACACACACACACACACCACACACATACAAACACTTAGCAGATTCACCTAATTATTGTCATAAGCCCATCTAAATTTAATTTTTTGATTTGTTTTTATTATATTATTTTTTTTTGTAAAAAAAAAGGAAAAAGGGAAAAATATCCTGTAAACGTATACCGCAGGGAAGTTGCGAGTCATTTCCAGCACAAGTGTCTTTGACTACTTACAGGGAAGACTCTGTTGACCAAAAATTGTAAAAAATAAGTTCAGGAAAATAAATACATTTTTTTTTTTTTAATAGATACTTTTGATGTGTGTATACGAAGGTATGAAAAAAAAAATGTCCTGACTGATTAATTTATCACTTTGACTCATCAACACCCAGCCTAGAAAGCTAAAATTTTGCACATGGGATCCTTTTATGGTGTTTACGTGAGATAAGTATTACTGAAAATTTATCTCCTAAGGGGGTAAAAAGTGGGGTGGCCCATCACATTTCAATGCTGCATGGAAAATTACACGGAAATAACAAATTGATCAAATAGGAGTCCTCAATTGGAGAGGTCTATGTCCAGCGGTGGACAAGTATGGGCTGATTATGATGATGATGAGGAGTGGTCCTTTACTCCTCACTCTCACTACATTATTTTTCATCACCAGCACATTATTATACTAATTCAACCATATTAACACTATTATTATTGTAGCTAAAAATGAATTTCTGAAAATGAGAAATAAAAAGATTATGTTAATATTGTTGAATAGTGGCATAGGGCTGTCAAATTCCATATTCCGACCATTTGTCATTGACAGCAGCAACGAATTCACACCCCTAGCTCGCTTCGCGTGCAGCGCGCTGATCTGGCGCGATGCCAACAAACACTTTTCTTTCTGTAAATGACATGAACTCTTACGTTGTGGAATTCATGTCTTGAGCTTCCCTTTCAAGTGATTTCGTATACGGCTAAGTTCAATATACAAAAGTCCAGCGGATTTTAAGTGGGTACCTACTTGTGGATCGCCGTCTAGTTCTGTTGTGAGTAAAATAATCGTTTCTGAACTAGTACAGGTCAATTTGATACCGGTACACCGTTGCGAGTAGAGTAGGTACTTGTTGCTTTTTTACGTTATTGTCAGTTTTAATGAGGCATTTCTCTATGACATAGTAGTCAGTGACAATTTCTGTGACAGTGGTAAATCAAACGCTTGAAACTGAATCCGGCGTGACAATGGGGAACTTTCTTTGACGTTTTTCTGACAGATTTTCGGGCTTAGAGCTGTCATTACTGACATTAATGTTGACAATAAAGTTCCCCATTCGTTGCAAGCTGTTGCAAGAAATTTCGGCCAGAGAGGATTTGATTTATGATCGACATAAAACACCATAGAGTCATCTTTTGAAAATTATCTAAATTAAAAACATGCCTCATTATTTTTGGACGGTATCTTAGCTTTATTGCCAAATTCCAAAGGATTTTTGTTCATGACAACATTTGCTTCAGGAGACAAGACGATTACATTTTTTAACGTAACATCGTTTAATAACTCTATACTACGGGCTGCATGCACGAAAAAGATGACGTCATTGTCCCGTTCCGCAAGCGAGTGTACTACTACTACTGCAATTTGTGACGTTGTCTCGTCAAACTACCCTCCGTATTCCGGTTTTACAGACAACAATTTTTTTCTTTGTAATAATGTTTCTACAGATGAACTAGCAACTAATTTGCCTGTGTCGCCTTCAATAATTAAATTATCAATTATCAACACAGAATTCTCAAAATGTTGACAGAGGTCCTTTACTGTAACTCTTAAATCATTTCTGTTCACAATTCCACTACTCGGCTTAATGATACCTACGCCATATTGGAGGGAATAATTATTATTCACTCGGTATTTAAACAACAGTTTATGGAAATAGCTTAAACTCGAGATTTCGGCAAATCTCCGATTGTTGATACACAGCGTGTTTCAATATTACTAAGCAAACACCTAATTCATTCCAGCGCCGAATTCATGGAATTATAGATTTAATCTCTTGAGTTGTAAAGACTGTATTACTTAATAGGTTTAACTTGATTGTTGAGATCTATGTAAATATTTCAATTGCTGTATGCTGTAGCAGCTAATTTTGGATATTCTGAAATGTAAAAAAAGCATTTATTTTAGGAAACTAACTCCCATAGTAAAGACTGAGGAAAGTATTTTTCTTTCTTTAAGAGTCCAAACTAAAGTGTACACACATCAAAAGTGGGGGATCAAAAACATTCTTAGCTCTAAAAAAATCTAATTTATTTAAATCAAATCTAATCTTCTGGTTTGGTCTCCTACCTAATTCCTCATGCCTGTATTAATGACTTTTCACAACACTTTGAATAAATTATGAATGAATTCAGTTTTTGTAAAATATATTCTTGATTGCAATTTTCTAAAATGTACTTGATCCCTAGACTTTTGATGTATGTATTTAAAATAAAAACTGACTTCAGTCAAGTCCTAGTCGCTCGTCCATACGATTTTTTAAAGCTCCCCTCGATTTATCGGGTTTGAAATCATCAAACCTTGATTTCCTTGTCATAGGAACACCTGAAAATATCTTCTTTCCAATAGAAAAAAGACCATCAAAATCGTTTCATAAACGTCCAAATTCTCCGCGAACAAATCGCTAATTTACTGCATCAACGCGATATTTCACAATATTTTGTTATTGTGAAAAGAATCCTTAGTAATAGTAATAAGATTGTTATTTCAACAGTGTCACATTTTGAGATGTCGCGTTGAGCAGAAGCAAATGAGATTTAAAAAAGGCGACCGACTTAAGAAGGACTCCTTTTTTGAAATTGCTAAAAATCATGAAAATATGAAAACCTACCCGACCCGAATAATGCTCGAATACATCAAAATCAGGCAGCTAAATGTACTAGGGCGCCTGAGATGGGCAGGAAGTCGCCATCATGCCCCGGATGACTCCAGATAAGGACCCTCTTCGTAATGGGACTCTTAACGAGGACCCTCCGGCTAATTGTCTCCTCTTGATACAATCATGCCCTCTCTATTCGTTTCAGCTGAGTGCGAGGGTAATGGCCAATCATTTATTGATATAGCTGAGTAAATTCACGATATTCAGGGCGGGCAGTATGAGCACCGTTTCAAAAACACATACGGTTCATTAGCTTTAGGAATATTCTACTATACTTTGAAATATACAGAAAGTAAGGTAACTGAAAGTTGAACACTGGGGTGAACAGGTACTTAACGAACATGTGTGCTCCATCGTAGACCACATCGCTGCTTAACATCAGGCAGGATGGTGGTCACATGGATGACAGCCTGGTATTTCGTACTTCTATCCTTCTTTAGACACTTGTTAAATTACTGAAGTAGAAGGATACAGAATGACAGGCCTAAATACATACACTCGAATAGATAATGAACTGTATTTTTAGAAGACACTAGTTGGCACACATTTATTTTGCCATAGGATATCGCCTTTGTAGCCCGTGCATTAAAAGAAACATTTTAAACCTTCCCTGGACTTCCGCGAATAATTCAAAACCAAAAATAGCAAAATTCGTCCAGTCGTTCTCGAGTTTTAGCGAGACTAACGAACATCAATTAATTTGTATGTATATAAATTAAAGAACAAATTAGAAAACTAGGCAGAAGTTAATACATTCCACAAGGATCTTTTTATTTCAGAGCTAAATATGCAATGTAATTTTTCGGCTGTATATTTCCCTTTCGTACTTTATTTTCGTTTATTTTATAATAATAAAGAGCACATCATAAAAGACTCGACTGGCTTAAATTGGGAGCCAAACCTTTTAGCCTTACGTCAAAAAATGCTTGTCGCACAGTAAAAGATAAACCTCCGAAGGCACTCTCCGACATCTTGACATAAACCATCACATCCATACATCTCATGGTAACATCCAGCCGCCACTTCCGTGTATTCAAGTAGCTATTATCGATAACACTAAAGTGCTATTGGAAATGTTTCCCGCATACAACAACGTGATGTAGTTCCGAGAAAAAGGGCGCGAGGTGAGCCGGGTAACCTCGCAATTTCCCAATAACGATGCTTTCCTTGTATTTCACTTCCATCGTACTGTATCGAGGTACATTTAGTTTCACGAAGACTCGACTCGTTTCGTAATTTCCACACGAAGCAAGTTAATGTAACGGCGCCATCTTGGTCGCGTCTATTCGTTCAAAATTTCTTGTCTATATGAGGTTCAGCTCTCCTTGGTCCAAGGAATTTTTGTTCTATGTTGTTCGATGTTTGTATGTAAACTCCTACAGTAGGTATGAATAATTTGTTTACCGTTCAACTTTAGGGAATGTTCAGAGAGTTCTATATTGTGTACCTAAGGCACGGATTTATATATTCCGTACTTTGAAAATGTTGCTTTTTTATGAAGGTACAGCCGGAAGCCGCCGCTATAAAAGGTTCCCGGAAACTGGACGAGTTTATGACGTACTGCTTTGTACTAACACTGATAGTAAACGAAGACACGAAACATTGACTGTCTCTGTCTCCAACAATATTTTATTGTTTACTAAGTTAGTACAACAGTAAATACGTTTAGTGCGAAAATAACATCAAAGTCTCAGATAATAAGATGCATGAAATATCAGCAATTTGCAAACTGGAGTAATACTGGTGGACTAGGCCCAATATGATTATTGTGTAGGTGAATAATATCTCGCAAGGCACGGCACGCGGGCACGGGCGGGCCGGCCCGGGCCGCGCGCCCTGCCCTGCCTGACCCGTGCCCCCGTTGCAGGATGCACGCGGTGGGGCTGCACTCGGCGCTGGCCATCCGGCGCGAGCGCAAGCGGCGCGCCGAGCAGCAGCGCGCGCGCGAGCGCCGCTACTCGCTGCAGTCGTCCGAGTCCGGCGTCACCTCCCCGCACTGCTCCACCGGCAGCCTCGAGCGCCGCCGCCACAAGAACACGCGCGCCACCGACAATGAGGTCGTCTCCTCCGTGGGCATGCTCCACCTGGGCGTCGTGTTCCTCGTGCTCGGCGTCTTCCTCGTCTGCTCCGGCTGGCTGCCCGACGACGTCACCTCCTGGAGCAGCATCGGCTCAGTGAGCTGGTTCAACGAGCTGGTATGTTCAGGGCTGTTCGCTCTCGCTATAGGAGTCTTCCTGATATTTTTGCACAAGTACCTGACGAAGAGCGAGGAGGACGCGCTCGAGGACTACGTGCAGAGACAGCTGACGCGGTCTCGGTCGGGTCATCGCCTGGAGCGCGATGCGGAGACGGGCGGCATGCACACGAAGCACGGCAGGCGCGCCAAGGCGGCCGAGATGCAGGAGACCAGCGAGACCTACACCGCCCCGCCGGACAGGGGCCACGGGTTCGTGAACGCGCTGGCGGTGAACGGCGACGCGATGCGGGACTCGCCGCTGGAGCAGATCGCCGAGGAGGAGATGTCGGTGGCGTCGGAGAGCGACCGGCGCCTGGGCCGCTTCAACAAGGACACGTACTCCACGCCGTCGGTGGCGCCCAGCCTCAGCCCCGGCTCGCCATCCGACACCAAGGAGCTGCTCTCCGACGGACGGTACATGATCATGTCCAAGATGTGAGCCGCTTGTATCCCGGCCTGGTGCGGTCGACGTGTGCGCTTTGTGAGCTTCAGGGCTTTGCCTTTTCGTGTCTCATTAACGGCAGTGCTTCTGTGTATTTTCAATTAAACAGATGGACCAACTCTTGGTAGAAATTAGGTTGTAAGAATCCTTCGACGAGGTGCTTTTGACTTGAACTGATGATAGAAATTACATTTACATATTAATGAAATTCTAATTTTACAATGACATACCTTATTCATAATGTAAATTAAACGTCCACGTGGACTTGTATTCAGTGCAATAAACTCGTAATTATCATCTCTTAAAGTTGAATATCGTCTGACACATCGGACTGTCCCGTGACAGTCCGGCTGCTGGAAGTCACTACACAGCAAAAGTCAAAAGTACTATTGTAAAGTAGTGGATATTCATTATGATCTGCATTCCATATTTATTGGCTTGAGACTGATTGTAACGTAACTTTATCTCTAAAAGTATTTATATGTAGAAATGATTCGTTTTCATGTGTTTTTCTTTTTGTTCCTAAGTCAGTATTACTTTTTTTCATAATTTCGCTGGTTACTGTATACGCTTTGATGTTTTACACAACATAAAAAAAAACTGTGCCAAAAGTCGTGGCAATTGTTAATGGCAGTGAAATGAAATACACATATTCATTTAATGTAAAAATTGTACTTACGCCTTTGCCCTCGCATTTAAAAATCGCGTGACGGGAGCAATCAAATTGTTATCTGATCACCGCAAATATTAACTAAAGTAATTTCGATCTTCATTGCATTCAAACATTAACTTTTCGCTTGTCACGTTTGATGTTTTCAATTTAACTTAAGAAAATATTTCGTCGTTTTTGTATATGAAGTTTGCGTTTTAAACTACAAGATGTTTAAAATGAAACTCATCCCCCTATGTCATCAAACACTTGTACCTACATCTTAAACTGTATAAATTATTATTAAGTATCTAATTTTGGTTAGTGTAATGTATTTTAAGCACTATAATGATCTCATGGGTTATGTTCTCGAAGGCTGTGATTCATCGCCAGCAATCAATGTTTGTATTTATAATGTCTTTTAACATTTACGGTCACACTACTTTACTACACTTAGTTTATAATAATACAAAGAGCTTAGCTTTTGAATGCTCAATAGTTTAAGAGTCCACAACAACATTTTCACACAGTTTTCCTACTTCACTTTGTCACGCGTCTTTCCAATACTTCCTCTACGAATCATACCAGTTGTATGTTGTCGCTGGGGAACAAAATCGCACGCAAAATTAAAGAGTCCGTTTACGCTTCACGCAGAATATCGCGTTTTCCTATAAATTACGCTACTGAAATCTGAGTTATTAATTATTCCCGTCGGAATCACGACATATTGTGCCCTCGCTGGGTGGAAACAATTTCGTAGGCCGTTATTGTGACTACATACACAAAACTACTAAGTTTCTCTTTGGTATTTTCGTCCAAACTAGATTCAATAAAGAGTTACTTTATCAAGTATTGAAGAGCATTTTGAATAGACTGGACTCTTTTTAGATCGTTATCTTCCAAAGCTCTCCCAATACCTAGCCTCTCTCGGGGCGCCGGCAGAATATCAGCGTTATTTGCAGCTAATGCAAGTGACACTTTGCTGAGCCGGTACCACATTTCGACCAACAGACACAGCACTCCAATATTACAATGCAGGCTGGTTAAATAAATTATATATTTGCCTGTATCTTTTATTTATATTTTTTTTATTTTTCATTATGTATCTTATGCGTTGAATTAAATATTTCATACATTACTTAATACTTACACTCACTCTAGGGTGTACCGTCATCTCAACAATCAGTATCATGTTATCAATAATCTAATCTCTGATGAAACCACCATCTTGTTTTATAACCTACTAGTGGACTCGACAGACGTTGTCCTGTCTTAACTATTAAAATGGTGGCCTGTGCCCAGCAGTGGATGTCATTTTTTTCTTTCATAAGAACCTTCTGCTGTCATTAATAAGCACAACAAATAAAGAATTAGCGAAATCGGTCCACCCGTTCCGGAGTTATGCAATGACAACGAAAAGTGGCTTTGATTTTTATATAGTAATAGATTCATATGTGTCACGCTCACACCTAATAAAGAAGACAGAGACGGATGACAAATCTCCATTAATCACGATTAATGCCTACAGATATTGTTTTCTCCTGACATGGGTATAGTGAAACCAAAATTCCGGAAGGTTAGTAATTTAGGTTAGTATATTCGTTTACTGAACGTATCTGATCACGCGAAATATTGTTGTTTTGTCCCCTAGTGAGTCTTTGACTTTATCTACCTATTTCACAACATCATCCCTACCGATCCCTTTTCCTCTTGCCTCTCCCTTTTCGTCCTATAGAATCTTTATATCTGAAGCTGTGTATAAATTATTGCCTTATTATATGAATACTGTTTCACAAATATTTACTAGCACGATAATAAATATCAGAGTAGCATTTTAATATTTAGTAAATTTCTTACTGTAGTTGAATTTTAGGCGAATTCGAAATAACCTAACTAGTGGAAGATATCTGAAGACTTAATGTTTTAGGAGTTTACTCGTGGATGTGTTCGCGGACGTGACATCGATTTTGTATGATTTTTTTAACGAAAAATATCGACGAAATCGAGTCACGTTTGCGAATGCCGCTCACTTTTTACTATAATATTCTCATGGTTAACAAAAATCGCGTTTAGAAAATGCTAGATCATACAATTTGTGTGTTAGTTGTAAGATTATCTGATGACAAAATTTCAGACAAAAAGAGGAGAATCTTATTTAGTACGAATTTGGAGGAGGTACCTAACATTTCACTTCGGATACGACCGTAACAAATTCTGGATTTTGACTTATATATCATAAAAACTAAACATATGTTTATGAGATACGTTCATATTGGTTTATTGATTTCGTAAAAACAACTGGAACCTAATATAGGATTTCAAATTTCAATAGAACACTGATGACAACATTGGAACTCTCTGGATTGTTTTACTGGTAAAGATATCTTCTCAAATACAGCCGGTTCTCTTCTTGACGACTGGCGTCCTGTGATTACATTACTATAAAACAATGAATGTCAAAAAAGGCACATTTGAAGTACACACATCAAAAGGGATCAAGTACATTTTAGAAGAATGCTATCAAGAATATACTTTACAAAAACTGAATTCATTCATAATTTATTCAAAATGTGGTGATAAGTCATTGATACAGGCATGGGGAATTAGATAGGAGACCAATCCAGAAGATTAGGTTTGATTTAACCCTTAGCTGCATAGTGATGTAATACTACATCAGTATAATTTTCCTCGATTTTTTTTTTCTAGCCGTCCCATATACAGATTTTTCATTCTAAATTATTGTCAAAGGTACAACTAATACGTATGAACGCAGTTTTGACTTTAGACCACTTTTAATTTTTTATTTTTTTTCCCATGATGGAGGTTTTTATTCAGACAAAAAAAAATCATGCAGTTAAGGGTTAAATAAATTAGATTTTTTTTTGGAGCTAAAAATGTTCTTGATCCCTAGACACTTTTGATGTGTGTACTTCGATTATTCTAAGCACAGCACTTGTCTCTTAACACCGTGTACTAAGTGTCGTTTAACACCGTGTACTAAGTACAAGGGATCTGTTGGCGCGTGACTGCTGAATATTTAATATGATTTCTCGACAACCACCTCGACGACACTCCCTTTCTTGAGTTTGTGATGTCATGTGTCTATGTTATAAATATTTGTTTATATTGTGACATGAACTTTCGCTCTAAAATTGGGTGATAAGTGTCATAAATGGTAAGCCACGCGCCAAAAAATCCTTATGGTACTCTATACAATAGTAAATAAGCAATTTTGATCAGCTTCGTCTGTCAGTGCGAGAATTAGTTTCTGTAGAATCTTATACCGCTGAGATTAGATATCTTTGTGAATCTACACACTTCAAAAGTGTCTAAGGATCAAGAACAAAAAAAAACTAATCTTATCTTCTGGATTGGTCTCCTACCTAATTCCCCATGCCTGTAATGACTTATCACCACATTTTGAATAAATTATGATTGAATTCAGTTTTTGTAAAAAATATTCTTGATTGCAATCTTCTAAAATGCACTTGATCCCTACACACTTTTGATGTGTGTACTATCCTGTTGAATCGAGTAAAGAAGATTCAGGATGTTCTTCAATTAGAGATTGAGTCAAAACCGAATTTGATTGTTCGAAGATGATTGAGAGAATCAGCTTTGATTTAGTCAAAAATTTTTAGTCTCCTTTGAATACAGAAACATACCCTCATTATGAAAGTACAAACAATATTGGTCTCCAGTATTACCTGAATACGGTCAAATTAAACATGTTATTGCTTGCACGAGAGTGTATAGGTACTATTATAGCCTTAATATTAAATGAAGCATAATATTTTGTGAATTATACCCAACTGAAAATTGAGCGAGAAGTTAAAACAATTACCAAACAACAAAACAACGACAAAAATAAAATATTTTCCATAAATACCTCTTTTTAGGATATCATTTTAGGTGTTGTGCGCACGTTTTTCGTTTCATTTTTCGTCGATAATTTTGAAATTTTTCGGTGTCGTGAATATTATTATTAATATTGTGAAATATATCCGCTTTTGCGTATAAATATACACACTTGTATTATACACGGGGAGTCTTATTACAGTAGAAAATATTTATAATATCTGTTAGATTAGACAATGTATAATTTTCCATTTTGTTAGTTTTTTAGTTACATAAGTATAAGAAATGTCGACGGAAGATGCTTTCAAATATCTGGAGATAGGAAGAAATTATGCAAAATTTCGTCTCAAGCTTTTGATGTAGACGGTGTAGACACTATACTTTTTCTAATTTACATTTGCTGTTGTTGAAGTTCATCAGAAATTGAGGAGGTCAGCGCTAAAGTGGCCTAAGCCACAGTTTTTCATATTCCGACTTAAGTACGGCAATTGACTAAAAACATGATAAAATAAAATCATTCATGTTAAAGAATCCATGATTTTAATTACAATAAATAAACATTTGGACAAAATTAAGCTTCCATAAAATATCTATACACATAAGTCAAAGTCATTATTCTAAAACCCCTGTATCTCCATACTGATTGGTCTTGGGTTAGGCCACTTTAACATTGACAGCCTGAATTTCAAATGACAACTTTACTAATAGATATTTAGATAGATATGACATTTATGTTCCACGTTCAATCAATACTTATGCTGATTTTCTTCATAATTTCAAGAAAAAATTATCAGATTTGATATTGTTCGTTCACGGAGAACCTTTTATGTCGCGCTCTGAGACGTAAGTAGCGCTGTAAGTCTGTTGAATGATAAACAGGAAATAGATTACATTACGAACATGGAAACAACACTTGGTGTAGCTACCGTCAGTTTGGAAAGCGGCCTTGTCGCGGGGAGAATAACTGACAAGAGAGTCTCGACCTAACTTTTCAACTGTCAGCGAAACTTTACTAATAAATTAAATCCCCAATTCATGTAACACGATGCAAAATGTTTCCTAATTTCTTATGTAAACTCTTATGAAATATGTAAAACGATGTACGGTTGGCCAAGAAAATGGTCTATCAGTTTTGATGACATTTCCTGTGTCACTAAAACATCAATAAGGTAGAGTTGGTATATTACGACAAGTGAACAATGAATCTTAATGTCTAATGACATTCATATGAGTTTCAACCTTAGGGTGGTAGAGCAGATTCTTGGCCGACTGTACTGCTATCGGACGCGTGTGAAATCGTTTTCCAGTTAGAATTAAAGAACAACCCTTCGCTTCGTGTCTATCCATTCGTTGAATAGTCACGCTGGTTATCAAGTTGCGTAAAATGCCTAGAAAACTATGTCCAGTGATGTCAAATCAAATAATATCACAGCCGAATGCATCATCACTGATACTGCATCAGTGTCAAATGTGACAATGATGATACCATGATTGGTGTCGTCCGGTTACGACAAAAGGAATATTCGTTTTGCATGTTATTCTAACTTCACTATATAAGAGCCTTGTCAAGTTTTAAAGTGTAACAACTCTTTGAGATTACCACTTTCAAGCCCATATTCTAAAAGGAAAATCAATGTTTAACACATTGAAGGACAGTAAAATAGACACTATAGATTTTTTATTGTTATGACGCCTATAGGCGTTCACTAGCCGGGAAAGTGTTAAGTAATACGTGCAGCTTATTTGCCTCTATTTAGACTCATAGCAGACGGATTGTTAATAATGTTTATTATAACCCTTAATCAAACAAAGGCTATTTATTATATTGCCACTTGACTAACAAATACTTTGAACCTTATTGAATGTCTTCACTGGAATTATGTAAAGATTTCAGAGATGATATCACATATGGGACAATTGACTATTTAAACAGTAAACAAAAAAATCACCAAATCTAGCTTTTAAGTACAATTAAAAGCTAGATTTTATAATAAACTTCACCCGGGTTTATGTGATGCAGTCGGTAATTAGAATAACAAACGTCAATAGAGTTCAAAATCCATCAGAAAAAGACCTAACCTTGTCTGATTAAGGGTTAAACGCGGAGACGACGCGCTAATTATTGGCGTGTACGGGATTCTATCATCAATGCAAACGTCTACGGCTCCGAAGATGCGAATTCCTGAAACCCTCGCCTTCAGCGCGTTTAAAATACGCCGTGTGCTATGGACCTTAGAGTCAGACAAAGCATAAAAGTTACCTGAGAATAGTGTTTGCGTTTCAGATTACAGGCCTATGAGGAAAGTGTTAGAATCTTATTTTTCACCAGTGGCGTGCACACCATATAGGCAAAAAGACTTACTTAGCATTTTAGCTACCCGACCTAATAATACAGCTATTCTTGCTAGATTTTTTTTTTGTTATACTCACGACATAGTCTAACGAAGGTCCTGTGTTTTGTAGGTGAGTATACAAGACGTAAAGACAAGTTACCAATACATAGGTGTCAATACGCGGGGATTACTGCCTACCTTGTCGTGAAAGCTAGTGCACGCCACTGTTTTTCACCACTTCACAGTTCACACTGTGGGACAAGGACAAAAATAATCCTGATATATACTGGTGTCACTTTCACTCAAGCAAAACGCAGAACTCGCGTCTGATAGGTAGTACGTATATCTACGTCGTATTACAATAGTAATTTACGTACAAATTAATAATCACAATTATCTTCTTATGCTACTATTTATATCTAACAATAGTGTTTTTCTACATTAATGTATATGAAATTTACAATTTTTACTTGAACTACCTAAGATACGTTAGTGAGATTCATTTGATTAAGGAAAAGATTTTTATAATAATAATTAATGATGTTTAAATTGTCTTTGTAATATTTGAAATCGCAAGTTTTAAAATTCTCAAATCACGCAATTTATACTTTACCACATTTATCGTACGTACAATTTTGTTCACTAAACACTTGAAATTTAATAAATTGTCATTATGATTGCCTAATTGTCTTTTATTGCATGTTATTAGTTTATACTTTGTAAGGATTTATATCGAGCCATGACCGCCGAATTATCGTAAGCGACAATTTTTCACAAATTGTGTTTTTCATCTCAAATGGCGTTTTTAACTGTAACACTTCATACTGCTTTAAATGTTGTTTATACATCATAAGTCAATATAGTTTTCTTTAAAATTTTAGATCTGTGTCTCATGTACGTGCAAAAATATTTTAAAAAATCCTTCTCCTTTAAAATTTACAATTTGTCGCTTACGATAAGTTGGCAGTCATGGCTTGATATGGGTGATGTAATGGGCCGGGTGAGTGGAAGTCGCCCCAGGACATACATTGACCAGATTAGTGATGTCCAGGCGGAAGGTGGCGTGAAAAGTACTCGAAACCGGAGGTCATGTATGAAAAGATGTATGAATGTAGATGAAGCGAAAGGGGTATGTCAGGACCGTGACAAATGGAGATCTGTAGTCTCTGTCTATCCCTCTGGGAGACAGGCGTGAAGTGTATGTATGTATGTACATTATAAGGCATGTAACAAAATTCCATTTATTCCTGGCATGTCGTGGGAGACGACTATGAGATTTGGAGATTTAGGTTTATTTAGGCCATGAGCTAACGGGACACACCCTTCCACTTTCCCACCACTGTGATTCCTGTTATAGCCAAGACCTACAGCGGCATCCAGAACAGACTGAAATGAACAACGGCTGGCTAGATTCCGGGGGGACTGGGCTGGGCTGGACTGAAGACCCATAGCTATTGACATTCTTAACGCCATAGGTCCCCATAGGTGTGATGTGTGAAGGGGATGGATAGCCGCTTTAGAGGATTACTGATGTATGTAACAAATTTAAGAAGATTGTTTGTTTGAACTTTTATCCGTTTTTGGACTCGACATTTAGAAATTATTGCAATCCCTATATGAGATGTGTTTTAGAAGGATCAGGTTTGCAAGTGAAACAATATAGATTTTTGTCCTAATTTTGATAACAAGACATAGACATAAATTTATTTCCAATAAACAAATACAACACACACATAATAATTAACAATAAAATATTTTAAAATAAACAGGTAACTACAGAAATGCATGCTGCAATTGTTCAGGAAAATGAGCTTCCGGCTCGGCATGATGTCACAGTGTCTTGTGACATGAACTGATATTCTGCCCTCACTCTGAGAGAGAGAGAGAGAGAGAGACAGAACATCAGTTCATGTTATTAAAGCAGCACCAAAACTACGAGACAAAAGCTAGTAATTACATATGATGTACCCTATTCTATGTCCCCACACGCCTTTAATAACTTACACAGAAGATGACTTTCAGAAAGCGAGATAATTATTTTACCAAGAAGCTAATGACATCTCCAACAGAAAGGCACCTTTGTCACGCATAAGACCTATTTTCGTATCTCAAAGTAAATGTTAAAATTTCAGTAGTACAACAAGATCAATTTTCGATAATAGTGAACCTACAGAGGAATAGTTTTACCTGCTCGACTCAACGTCAAATCACTATAGGAAAAAAATCATAGTTTTCTTTTTTTATCACTATGAACAAGCGTTTGACCACCATCCTGTCTGATGTTAAGCAGCGATGTGGTCTACGATGAAACACACTTGTTCATTAGGTACCTATTCACCCTCGACTTCAAGACCTTGAGACTGTACTGCGCAGGAAACACAGACTCCGGCAAACCGTTTCGTTCGCGTAAATGGCAAATCCACCTGGTATGGATAACGTTTAGCCGTTCTCCTGGTTGTCCGGTTGTAAAAACGCAATGGGGGTATTAGGTTATGCAACTCCGTAGCACACTCTCCGAAATGCACCCGATAGAAGACAGATAGGCTCGCAACTTTGCGGCGATGCTCTAGGCTTTAGTTACTTTGCCTTTCCGGAGGTGTCATGATTTCTGTCCCCACCACAACACTTAAAGCATTATGTAATGATGCACAAAGTCGTTATTTTAAATGTGCCTTTTAATGCCACTAATATTAGGAATTTACGCCTTATAGTTTTTGTGTAATGAAAGTTGTACGTGGTCGGGCGGAAAGATTTAGTATCCGACCCGATCAAACCAAATCCTAAGTGATACCAAACTATAATAACATGTTGGTAACCGCACAACTCCGGAACGGCTGGACTGATTTCGCTAATTCTATTTTTGTACACACTTAAATACACTTCACGCCTTTTAATCCCAAAGCGGGATAGGCAGAGACACTTGCTACAGAAAATGCCCATGGTTCACCGAGCGTATTTAACCCAACGTGACAGGGGGTGAGCCAATCGCCGTTATAGGGTTCAACACCTTGTGGTGTGCGGGTTTCATCACGATGTTGTCCTTCACCGTACGAGCGTTGCGTACATAGGCTCTGAAAAAGAGTCCCATTGGTACACGTCCAGTAGCCGGACTCGAACCCGCGAACCTCCCCGTTATAAGTCAAGTATCCGACCAACTGGACTACAGACGCTTTTTGTCCCTTTTCAAACAGTTCTGCAAATTCGCTAGTTCCAAAGACTCACGAGATGGAGTGCCATCAGAAATTTTGGAAATGGATTGAAGTAAGTATGATAAGAAATCTTCTGACGAAATTGCCACAGGAGTTTGTAAGTAGAAATTGAATAGGGATTCGCAAGATCAGAATGGTAAAGCGTGAGGTCATTTTCCTTGTGTCCGGTCCGTAATCGCGTTGATCTCTGATCCCTTGGACCAGTGGAGTGCAGTCGAAGGGTTAGCCCCATTTTCACTGGAATTTCATTTGAATTTACTACATACCTGAAAGCATTCCAAATGAGTTTCTCGTGTGCCGAATATAAAGGGTTTTAAGACGGAAGTTTTAGTAAGGTGAATTCCTTTCCTGCTCCTCGTGACAATAATTTGGCTCCAGTTATACAAACTAACTAAACAATGCCTTTTTATATTTCTTTTCTTTATTTTCTGAGGGAAAATCCGTTATGGATAACCAGCTGCCCAGTGGAGCGACTGACTCACACCGACAAAAACGCATCCAGTGGCCATCGGCGCTGCATGACGGGTGACTCCTGGATTTCCAGACACCCGGGAAACTATTTTAGGTTTATCTCCCTTTTGCACTTTGCGGTGCTGGGCAGCAGAAGTAGGGGTTGTTATAGGTTGGTCATCCAGGCCATTACCCGGGTGATCCACAACCCCTATTCCCCCGTTTAGCCCCTATTCGACAGGCAACAGGGCGTCTGGCCGGATTCGTCACCCGGGTCTACAGGGCCGATCTAAACAATACCTGCTAAATACTTTACGAACGAAATAGCTGCTAACTAAATTACCTGAAATAGAAGAACTTCACAAATGAATCATTGAGTCAAGACTGTTTTCCCCATGACTGTCAAGTAGGATAATATTAGAAAAATTCTTATATTTATGCATATGAAACTATAATCCAACATTTTACCAAAGGGAAGAAGTCTACGCATCTTTGTTAAAATTTGTTTTGTCGATTTGAACTTTGAAGATAACAATTTAGTTAATAAGAGAACTCTCTTCTCAAGGATTTTACCAGGAGGTCATTGAATGAAATTTGAAATATACCGTGTCTTTACAATGCCTGCATGGTTACTGAAAATTTAGTCTTCTAGTTTTATCCACAACGAAGTTACAGGAGCTCGCAAATGGCCTGGATTCGAGTAAACGATGGTGGCTTTTTTTGCCATTTGCGGTCTATGAAGTCTACGAGCAGGTTATGTAAAAGATCTAAATTTATCAATGATAACTTGACGAGGTCAATACTGTATTTATAACTGTAATTTGCACAGTTAATTTTACAGCTTCGTTTCCATTAACTCCCGCGTTTCATTTGAGACGTAATTGAGCAAGATTACATCTTAATTTACATAATTGACTTTCATATTCAGGGCGTGAGCAGTAATTTTCAAGTAAAAGCTGTTATGCTGTCAGCACATGAAGGGTATATTTATCAACGTCAATTTCTGAAGTTAAAATAATTCACATTTATTAGATGCACTTTTGTCTTTTTTATGTTCTATCTCAAAAATAATTTGAAAACTTCTCAATGGCACCATGTTCATACAGACAGTTCAGTAATTGAGTGAGTCTATGAAAACGCAGCAATGGACATTAAACGTCACATTTATACGCCATGAAACGTAGCGGACGTGAGCCCCCGGGATTAACGACGTATGTATACAGTGTTGGGGTCCTGTTCAATCTTTCAAACGCAAGTTGAATTCGGAATTTTCGCCGCCATGAAACACAAATTATGAAATATTCATGACAACGTATTGTTCCAGATATGCTCCAGTCTTTACTACAGCCAAGAGAGAATCCGAATGGTAAGTACCTTTAACTTCACTAAAACATATTCCGCATTATAAATTATTGATGGCGTTGTACGTGATATTGTTACACTGACATCAGTTTTAAATAGGAATAGAATCGTATCATTTTGTCTTCAAGAATATCCATATTCGGATCTGAGAATAGTTTTGAGCCCTCCTTGAGAAATCTTAAAAACAAATCCATAAGTCTATGCCTTAAAACCCCTCCGGGCGACTTCGACATTTTCTTAATCTTGTCACTTTCCCAGCTCGTCTATATTTTAACTATCCATTTCTTTACTTTGTCTCTCTTTTAAAGTTGACTCGTTCCTAACTCGTGTCCACTCTGGACGATATCGACATGTTTTGAACTCGTCTCTTTGAATCATGCATTCTTCTCTAACATTCACTTAGATATAAGAACTTTACCAAGTTTTACTTGAAACGAATTAGGAAGGAATCAGGTTAGGACGGAGAGAAGTTTAAGAGAGAGGACAAGTAAGAATATGGCAAGTTAAAAAAGAGACGAGCTGGGAAAGTGACAAGATTAAGAAAATGTCGAAGTCGTTCGGAGGGGTTTTGAGGCACCGACTGGATTTGTTTTTAAGATTTCTTACATATTTTAAAAAGAGAAACATCACACAGACCCTACTTAGATAAAACTTCTCTTTCCTTTCTTCGATGTACCTGAAATGAGACCAAAGCAGTGAAACAGATGGTTTCCAATCCAGCTCACAGTGTCCACATCAGAAAATTTACAAAATGTAAAGCCACACATGAACAGAAATACTTTTCTCACAATTTCCTCCATAAATGCAGCGGGGATAAGCGGCCCGCCTTCCACAACATGATACCACCTGTCTTCGATCTCACTGAGCTGGAAAGATGTGCTTTCTTCGTTGCTTCAGAAACTAGCATTACTTGGCCCGTCTTCAGAACTTGACGTGTTAGAATTACAGCCCATAAGGCGTGTGTGGTTACAGTTGTCCTTGCAACATATGGCAGGCTGATGCTATATAGTAGCGAATACTATTCCTGTGCGCACTTTATCGATGTTGTTTGTGAGAAATTCTATACCTCCAACTAGTGTACGCCCCGCGATTTCATTCGCGTAGTTTAGTAGTAACTGCATCCCAAATTTCAAGCGTTTAACTTGAGCGGTTTAGATTTTTCATACATAAAAGCATTTTCCCGTTAATTCCCATTCGCGTGGGAATTTCGGAAATCTTAATGCACCTACGGTACCTAAGCTACGTCCGTTCCAAATTTCAAGTGCCTAAGTTTAGCCGTTTGGGCTGTGCGTTGATATGGCAGTCAGTCAGTCAGCTTTTGCTTTTATATATTTAGATATTTGTTGTGCTATTCGATATCTTGCTGACATTCTACATCTGCAGCAGAAGCTATGAAATGATGCAGAAAATATTTCAGTAAGATTACCTATTACTACTAATGCTTCTACTGTTACCATTAGCCTATATTCGTCCACTGCTGGACTTAGGCCTCTCCAAATGCACGCCACAGTGATTTGTTTTCGGCTTCTATCATCCAGCTTCAGCCAGCCACACTTGTTATAAGCTACTTAAACCACATAACGCTTAACACCAGTTTTTGGTGGTCAAACGCTTAACAATTTGCAAGAATACTCAATACTCAATTATTTATTGCTAGAATAAGTTGCGAACCATGAGTTCTGCTTTGTTCCGTTGTTGTGTTTTATTTCAGTGCAAAACCTCTGTGCTGTATGCACCTTAAACAAACATTTAACAAAGGAATATCTTCAGAGCCACGAATATGCTAAGAACTGTTTATTCCTTACTTTAGCAGCTAGAATTATTGTTTTGCTAGATCTAAGATTCGTACAAATATGTATTTCAAATTACTTTGCCAAAGGAATTTTGGGTTCTTAGCAAATTCGTGACTCCATTTATGTTATTCTAACAATATTTTGATCACATTTTTTAATTGCTTTTTAACCATTTGAAGTTTGTCATCAAACTGCCCGCGGCGCTGATTTAAATCGCCGATTACACTAAAACCTAAACTAGAGCAATGGGAATTACTAATTGGCGAACTAAAAGCATGATTTATCACTAAAATTTTTAACCAGACAAAGTTTAAACACCTTTTGCAAAAGGCAAGCTAAGTGCACCTACTAATAATAATAACCTTAATAGTTAATTTCTTGGAAATATATTTTGCTTTGAATAAAAGTATATTTCATTAGTTAACTCGGAGTATGATTTTGACTGCTCAAAAACGAAATATCTATTTCCATCCCTAAAGTCTCCGGTCTTCTACAATTCCCCAAAATACCGAAGTTACCTAAGTTCTTTCGTTTGCAACTTTTTGAATTTAAAATTTTAAAAAATAAATCACAAAAAGAATCTAAACGAACGCACAGAGTATAGTGTAGTCGGCATTTAAACCCGCCGATGTGGTATTCCAGCAAAAATGATCGGTGCAATGCCAGCAGTGGCCGTGCGGCATGAGCGGCGGCGGGCGGAGAAGCGCGGGGGCGGGCGGCGGCCGTCGCAGCTGCCGCTGTCGTTAGGGCGGCCGGGGGACGTCGACAACACACCCTCGCCTGACCGCCATCGCTTCACAACCGAGCTCTACGTCTGTGGAAAGGTGAGCCGTTGTATGATCCGTTTCTCGTCATATGGATTTATGACCAAAAGTTTCTGGGCATGAGTATGCTATATCATAAATAATTCACGCCTTTTAATCCCAAAGCGGGGTAGGCAGAGGCACTTGCTTAATAAGGAAATGCCCACGATTCACCAAGCGTATTTAACCCAACGTGACAGGGGGTGAGCCCATCGCTGTTAGAGGGTTCACACACCTTGTGGTGTGCGGGTTTCATCACGATGTTGTCCTTCACCGTACGAGCGTTGCGTTGCGTACATAGGCTCTGAAAGAGTCCCATTGGTACACGTCCAATAGCCTGACTCGAACCCGCGACCTCCCGGTTAGAAGCCAAGTATCCGACCAACTGGACCACAGACGCTCCATCATAAATATATCATCATCATCATCATCATCATCATCAGCCCATACCTGTCCATTCCAATTCCATAAATATATATATATTTCTCAACAACACACAATGTCTTCGTCCCATGTGAAGTAGCTAAAGCACTTGTGTTATGGAATTTAGACAACGAAATATACAAACTTAAATACATTTTTTTTCTTTTAAATACATACTTGTATAAACTAAACACCCAGACACATCCAACAAGTACTTAAAAGCTCATCACATATGTACCTGTTAGCAGTGGCGTGCACACCATATAGACAAAAAGACACTGCCTACCTTAGTATTTTGGCTTCCCCACCTAATAATAGAGTTATTGCTAGATCTTTTTTTGTATTGGTGTGCTCACGACATAGGCTAACGAAGGTCCTGTGTTTTGTGGGTGAGTAGACAAGACGTTAAGGCAAGTTACCTATACATATGTGTCATTGATCCGTGAGGATTACTGCCTACCTTGTCGTAGAAGCCAGTGCACGCCACTGCCCGTTAGCGGTGGGAATCGAACCCACGACCCTACGGAATAGAGGCAGACATGCTGACTACTACGCCAACTTGCTGTTACTGCTGTTCAAGGATATCTGCATATCCTTCTAGGGCTATGATATTATATATATTATATAATATATATACTATATTATGGTGATCAATGTTGTATTGTTCCAATACATAATTAAAACTAAGCAAGTAAATACATAGGTATAGGTATAAGTAAATATATAGGCTCCGGAGGCGTGGAGTAGAAGTGTGGTCGTCCTGTTCTTCAAAAAGGGAGACAAAACCCTGTTGAAGAACTATCGACCCATTTCTCTTCTAAGCCACGTCTACAAGCTGTTCTCAAGAGTGATCACAAATCGTCTTGCGCGAAGACTCGACGAATTCCAACCTCCGGAGCAGGCTGGATTTCGGAGCGGTTATGGCACCATAGACCACATCCACACAGTGCGGCAGATCATAGAAAAAAACTGAAGAATATAATCTGCCCCTGTGTCTAGCATTCGTGGACTATGAGAAGGCCTTTGACTCGGTTGAGATCTGGTCCGTTCTGGAGTCTCTGCAGCGTTGCCAAGTTGACTGGCGATACATCCAAGTGATAAGATGCCTCTACGAGGCTGCCACCATGTCCGTCCAAGTACAAAATCAGCAGACACGTCCCATACCATTGCATCGAGGAGTGAGACAAGGGGATGTTATTTCCCCGAAATTGTTCACAAATGCAATGGAGGATATGTTCAAGACGCTGCATTGGAAAGGACGTGGCATCAACATCAATGGCGAACACATCTCTCACTTGCGATTTGCAGACGACATCGTCATCATGGCAGAAACGCTGCAGGACCTTCAACTGATGCTGAATGACCTAGCTGATTCTTCTCTACGGATCGGCCTACGGATGAACTTGGATAAAACCAAGGTCATGTTCAATGAACATGTTCTACCGGAACCGATTTCAGTACACGGCACCGTTCTCGAAGTTGTTCAAAAATATGTATACCTTGGGCAGACATTGCAGTTGGGTAGAAACAACTTCGAGGACGAGGTAAACAGAAGAATTCAGCTGGGTTGGGCAGCATTTGGGAAGTTACGTCGAGTATTAACATCAGCGATCCCACAGTGCCTGAAGACAAAAGTCTTCAATCAGTGTGTCCTACCTGTAATGACATACGGAGCTGAGACGTGGACACTGACGGCACGGCTGGCCCACAAGCTCAAAGTCGCACAGCGTGCTATGGAAAGGGCTATGCTCGGCGTTTCTCTGAAGGATCGAATCAGAAATGAAGTGATCCGACAGAGAACCAAAGTCATCGACATAGCTCATCGTTTTAGCAGGCTGAAGTGGCAGTGGGCCGGTCATATTTGCCGTAGAACCGATGACCGTTGGGGAAAACGAGTTCTCGAGTGGAGACCGCGTCTCGGCAAACGGAGTGTAGGACGCCCTCAGGCAAGGTGGACTGATGATATACGCAAGATGGCTGGCAGAAGCTGGATGCGAGAAGCCGAAAACAGATCACAGTGGCGTGCAATTGGAGAGGCCTATGTCCAGCAGTGGACAGGTATGGGCTGATGATGATGATGATGATGAAATACATAGGTAGGTACTTATTAGTGAAAAGGCGACTGAAAGGGCGTAGGGGTTGTGGCATGCGGGCGAAGACTCGCGCACCATTCACGGCCCCTGAGTGGCGACGGCGGTAGCATGGTGACCCTGTTACCGCCGTACGACATCGTGCGCTGGGGGTGCGTAGATCGCCCCCATTCTGGTGACGGTCCGCGAGGGCCTAGCGCGGCTGGGGCCACCCTTGGACGTAGTAGCTAAGGCTGTTCCGGGGGCCCCGGCAATAACGCGGGAGTGGTCACCGTGGGGTTTTAGTGGGTGCGAGTCCCACATAAGCGGCCGCTGTCCCCGTTAGCGGTGGGGTATCCATAACGGATTTCCCCACGATAAAAAAAGGTACTTATTCGTGGTGAAGCTAGGGGGTAAGCCGATTATACAAGACAAGCCTATGCCAGGCAAATTAACAAATATTTTCAAGGAAATTAAGTAGCTAGGGACTTATTATAGCTCAAACAAGTAAGACAAATAAAAAAATCTAAATAAGCATTGGTTAAGTGCCTATTTTTCACTACCGGCTTACCTAGTTTCGCCACTAGTACTTAGGTATTTCTGAATTTGTAGCATTTTCCAAAGAATCATCATCAGCCACATGACGTCCACTCCTGGACGAGGGCCTCCCCCAATGATTTTCATGCATTTCCTCCCAAATTTTGGGAGGAAATGCCAATAATCACCACGCTTGGCAGGCGGGTTGCCGATCGCAGTGGTGTTGTGGTTTAACTCACAGAGAGCGCTGCAGCCCGTTCTCTGGAGAGTTCCCTCGGTCACCTCCTACTACCCCCACGACGGGAAAAGTTGGGTTGGGGTGACGACACGTATATTCTATTCGTCGTCACCACACGGCAATTTTTTTAAGAATAATAGTTATATTCTCAGGTAACTCGGGCTTGCTATTAGTCTCACTTCCAACTTGCTCAAAATGGGAAGAAAAAGCTGAGTGTTACATTGTAAATATTGCAGTTAGAAGCATGAATTTTATGTAGCTGTAATCCCTATAGGGGTTCGAAATTTTAAGAGACAAAAAGTTAGGATTTCAAATAAAGTCGCAGGAATATTTTAAATTAAATGTTAACTTAAAGAAAAAAGAACCGACGTCAACCAGTGAAATTTGACATATATGTGGTTTTCTCATGGATGCCATTGTCGGAACTGAAGCAAATTTATATGGAACCAAACGGGAAGCACGAACTTTCAAATTTAAAAAAAAAACAAAATATACAGACGAATTGAGAACCTCCTCCTTTTTTGAAGTCGGTTAAAAATAAATCACTTGGATCGATCAAGGACGCTAGATGACATCGTACTAAACCAAAACTGCCTTGATATCAGCCTAAGTGGGTTAGAATGCATCTGCAAAGGTTCTCTCCATCCCCTGAAAGATTGTGGACATAAGTTTATGTATCATCATCATCGACGATGAAGTTTATGTATATTTGTGATTATTTCTCCATTTAAACCTTTCAGGGACACACCAAGTCTGTCGTCATGATAACAATAATAGTACCCTTGTTTTAACTGGAGAATCCATGAAAGCGTTAACCCCCACTAGAGTTTTCCCTTTCGTCCGCTTATGATACCGAAGTTATGTAACCAGTATCCTACGAAGAAAAACTGATCTACGTAGGATACTAGTATCGTATCTAGAGCGTCTGTGGTCCAGTTGGTCGGATACTTGACTTGTAACCGGGAGGTCCCGGGTTCGAGTCCGGCTACTGGACGGGTACCAATGGGACTCTTTTTCAGAGCCTATGTACGCAACGCAACGCTCGTACGGTGAAGGGACAACATCGTGATGAAACCCGCACACCACAAGGTGTGTGAACCCTATAACGGTGATGGGCTCACCCCTGTCACGTTGGGTTAAATACGCTTGGTGAACCGTGGGTACTTGCTTTAGCAAGTGCCTCTGCCTACCCCTCTTTGGGATTAAAGGCGTGAAGTGTATTTATTTTTTATTTTTATAAAACTACGGTATGATACGCGGACGCTCTATTTCTTCCTTGATGTAGGTGAATTTTCATTTTATATTTGAGTTCACGAAGGCATGCTTCATCACGCTTGTAGACCGCCGGTCTTCACGCCGTGGTGGGCGCTGTGTTGCTGGGCATCGTGATCCTGGTGGTGGGCGTGGTGCAGCTGTCCCCGGGGGCGGAGGCCGCTCAGCACCGCTACTATCTGCTGGGGAGCGGCGCCGCGCTGCTCGGCGCCGGAACCGTCGGTGGGATAATCAGGTCAGGACTACTGGCAATTGTTTTTCATATTGGAAGTGAGAACTGTCATTACTGTCAAACTTAGTTTGGAAAGTATGACAGGTCTCTGCCCAAAAATCTGCCAGAAAAACGTAAAAAAAAATTCCCCATTGTAAAATTGTGGAACAAAGATTTTGAAGGAATAAATAAATAAATAATTTAGACCATTTTTATAAAAAAAAACGTACAGAACATAAAAAACTCAAGATTAATTAAGCAGATAAAGACAGAAAGCATTTAGCGTTAGCATGAATTTACGCGAGGCCTCGTAGAACTCATTAAGTACATCGTCGTTATAAGTACTAGGCAATCATAAAATGAAATGGCTTCGCTGGTTGTCCTATTCCCAAGGGAGAGTTCAAGCATAAGTACCGATGGTGTAATGGCTATGCAAACGAAACGAATTAAATTCCATTAGCTGATGGATTGAATGGCTCTACGGCCTTGGGTGATGGGTATCTTCCTACTTAAAGAGCCGTTCATTGGGTTTAGAACAATAAGAAAGCGAGAAGTAATTCTTTTTGGGTCGATTCTTTAGGTTTATTGGCGTAGGACCAATTGGCGTAGATACGATTGGTGGGCGGACGGATCACTGCAACGGTTTTCTTAATTTGAATATTGTATTGAATTCGTCGTAACTTTCGAATATTGTTCAAACCTGATGGCACCCCAGTCTTTACCACTTTGCAAATGGGGAATATTCCAGGCCCTTGTTTGTCTTAGTTACGAGAGATGGCTCTAGATGTACTAAGGAGGGATATATGTCAAAGAAATAGTAATTTCGTCTTCCTTCATAAATAAAAAAATAAAAAATAAATACACTTCACGCCTTTAATCCCAAAGAGGGGTAGGCAGAGGCACTTGCTAAAGCAAGTACCCACGATTCACCAAGCGTATTTAACCCAACGTGACAGGGGGTGAGCCCATCGCCGTTATAGGGTTCACACACCTTGTGGTGTGCGGGGTTTCATCACGATGTTGTCCTTCACCGTACGAGCGCTGCGTTGCGTACATAGGCTCTGAAAAAGAGTCCCATTGGTACACGTCCAATAGCCGGACTCGAACCCGGGACCTCCCGGTTACAAGTCAAGTATCCGACCAACTGGACCACAGACGCTCTGATCTAATTTCGTCTTCCTTCAAGCAGTCAGAATTTAAGGTTACTGTTTATTTATATAGTTTATATTTACAGTACAATTTAGATGTAGAGTTTATATTTTTTAATGTTTGTTTACATCTTACAAAAACGTTTCAAGTTTGGATACATTACCCAAATAATAAAAACGTACTAAAATATAACTGACAGAAGTCACGCTGGACACCTACTAGCGACATCTAGCTAAGAAATTTTTGGAGTTTGAAAATTCCCCATTGAAAACAAAAACCTAAGTAGAAATTGGAAATTGTGCCATTCTCATTTATAGTTCACTGAAATTTAAAAGACAAATAAACTTTGCCTTCCAACATATCTGTTCAGCATTTTAATTCAGAAAATGAGTTGAAAACATCCATAGAACAATACATAAATGACTGACAACGACCGTCAGGAAACTGACTTTGAACAAAGCCACTGCAGCTTTGAATAACTCCCCAGGAAAAAGTGGGTCAGAGAACGTGCAAAGAAGTTCTTTCTAGGAAACTCCCATCAATGTGACGTACAACATGGAAGTTGTCAGGCAACTATTGTGCCACAGGAATTGAGGCATTAGCGACTGATTGTTAGATTTTGAAAGACAGGAAACGTGTTTTGATTGAGTATTAATGCACATTATAGGCTCTGTTTTTCAAATAGGTACGAACTTAAGTTGTAACGTACATTGAAGAGTTAAAAAAGGAACTTGACAGTGAAGGCAATATTGATCTTAGAGTAGACCCTTCACAAAGTAATGATATGCCTTCATGCTATACGTAGTATTCACTAAATAAATAAATAAAAAATATATCCTCTCCGACAGAATGGCGTGCATCCACTGGTACAAGAGCAAGTTCCGCGACCCCGTTGACGTGGAGCAGCCGACACCGAAAGCCTCCGACCACCACCACGGCCACGACCAGCCCAAGGGCAGCAACGACCATTCCAAGCCGCGACTCAAGTCTCAAGCCAGCGTCGGCCGTGATGTCGACGTGCTGGTGAAACAACCATCCGCAGCCAGCGACACTTAAATCCTGAAATAGCTGACGAAGCCATTCTCTAGGTCTCGATGTTTTCGGCAGGGTACCTGTCCGCGCTTCATTTTATGTTTGTGGATATATTGTATCTTGGGCAAGTGTTTCGGGCAACTCGTCTGGGGTTTGTGGAGCACCATCTCCTGGTTCAGGCCAGTGCGACTGTCGGTCGGCGATGCTTGATTGGTGTTTGACGTTATTGGTTTTGTTTTGCAGTTGCTCTGCAATAACTGTTTAGGTTATTTTTACTATTTTAATGAGATCTTCTTTCGAAGTTGTTAATATCATTCGAGAAATCAGTGTTCGGTACATATCATTTCTGAAATTTGCGAATGGGTAGTACCTAATGCTGTAACGACATGTTGTAAGTTTTCCGAGGGTGTTGAACAGTGAACTTTCTTAAAGTCTAGCGTTAATTATACCTACATTTTATAAATCTTTACAACTAATATTAAAATGCTTAAAATAGTACGTATCTTCATGGTATAACATTAATTCATTTTATTATACTTAATTCGAAGCCAAATTCTAAATCCTACCGTCCGAATTGAAAAAGTTTACGAAAACTGTTTTAAACTCTCGTTAATTTAAAATGAAAACAATAAATTGAAGTTTTACATGAGCTTACAATTGTTTCGACCCTGCAAATATTTATAATATACAATCAACATCAAATTATTCAAGCGAACCTATGTCTAGTTAACCATTTTAAAAATTCTACAAAAAAAAAATACAAGACAAAAAAAAATCACAAAAAACATAAATGTAAAACCAATAACAATAATTAATAAGTACATGTATCGTAAATGTGTAATAGATGTTGTAATTTGATGTTTAAATAGTTAAAAACGAATAATATAGACCAATCTGTAGGTACATATTGATGTAACTAAAATTTTATCACTTTTGATTTCGATCTTTTTGTATGAGGCGTCATCTCAGTCGCTGCTCAGTTTAAATTAGATCTTTAAATTTAACTTCATTTCAGATCCGTTGTACAGGCTCCTTGCTACACAAACTGTGCGATTTATGTTACTAAGAGGAACCTGCTAAATACAGCGTTGAAATTAAATCTTAGCTATCACCTAACAATTCCATCTCATTTAGATGCAATAGTATGATTGGAAATTGTAGAAAGGAAGTTGTAACAATCCACTCAATTGTCATAGTTAACTTCATCATCAACGCGCTTCATATTATGAAGAAACTTTGATTTTTTAAATCTAGATTAAGGTCGAGCTGGTTTAATATAATCACGAAGTTAAACTAACTTTTCATCACTATTGAAGCTATCTTGTTAGAAATGAAAAGTTACATTATCCAAGTAATCACCTTCTCCCAGCTTGACTAAAAATAATGTACTATGTAATTTTTTTTAAACTTTATCTATAAAATCGTATATATTAATCGATATTTTAATAATAAGAGACTGAGACTAGTGTTCTAAAGGAGAAAAAAAATAATAATCCACGAGACGATGTATTTACAATGTAGCTTCCTCGTCGTACGTTTCACTCTATACTATTTGTAAGTGTAATTGATATTTTTGGATTGGTATTACTTACATTCACTCGACTTGTATTAACAAACGCGTCATGCTTAGCACATGTTCAATTTCAAACATTCTCAGGCACGGTGCCACGAGAGTCTTTTGGAGCGTTGTGAAATTATTTTGCAAACACTTTCGGGATTCCACACACCGCCCGGCGACCTGGTAACTATTTATTCGTTATCAGGTCGCTAGGGGTATTCCCGATCTCTCACCCCAGGGTGAAAACTGGGAAACGTGCATACATACTTTCAAGTGTGTTGGTAGTCAACTGTACATTATCGGGCTGGTGAATAGGACGTGAGTATAGATCAAGATTCCTGTTATTTACCCAGCTTGGTGTAAATTCTCGGACATACATACTTTGAAGTGTGTTGGTAGTCAACTGTAGGTACATTATCGTGATGGTGAATAGGACGTGAGTATAGATCAAGATTCCTGTTATTTACCCAGCTTGATGTAAATTCTCGGACATACGTTTCCCAGTTTTCACCCTAGGGTGAGAGATCGGAAATACCCGTCGCTAGAATCTTAATTTCATTGTCCATAAAAATATTAAGATCGGCAAAAATACTGTAAAAGACAACGCTAAATATTACGTACTAAATATAGATAATGCATCTAACACAAATTCAAGAATGGCAGAAATACCTAAGATGCTGTAATCGAGAAATCAGCTTTAACGGACCAGAAGATCCTTGTTGGACTTTATTTTCAAGATTCATGAACCATAACAACACACTAGTGAAATATCCATAATAAATAAGAATAATTATAATCCTTAAGGTGAAAATTTTTGAAAATGAGGATGTCGGTAGAGTTATTTTTGATTTTTCAATCTTTTGATTTTTTCATAGATGAGAGTCCGTATTTCAAAATCGATGTGTAAATTTTTGTCACCAAGTTTTTAAAGGATTGCAGAGAGATAGATACACATCCCACCGTTTTCTAAACGTTCGGTTAATCAATATTTGTATACAGGTTTACTGTCATTTATAGAAATATTGATAAGCCGGACATAACGACGGAAGTGTATCATTCCGGAAGTCCCTGTATCAAAATGTTCCGTAATGGAATCATGTGATAGACGGGTCAGGGCAGTAATTTTAATGGAATCTTTGTTGAAATTATTTCATAGTCAGACCCTGTACAGGTTCAGGGCCATAATTTTAATTTGAATGGAACCTTTTTTGAAATTATTTCATAGTCAGTCTCTGTAAACATATTCGTTTACAGGGACATAGATAGCATTTTGTTGGTCGCAACAGAATTTTAGTGCTGAGATCTCTATTCAAAGTCTTGTATGATTGGACCACATCACTAAAGTCAATTACCAGCAAATTGCTAACGCCATTATGTCGATAATTGATGCTTCCGATCTTCCAGGATTCTTATCGACAAAAATTTGCACAGAGTTGATGAAATGGGATTTAATTCTAGATATTATCTTGGAATGGTTTAGGTATTTTCAATAGGTACTTACAGTCTATGTTGTTCATTGTTAAATCGATGTTAGGGTTAGCTCATTGGTGGTAATTTTAAGAAGGATTATACTACATCGTTGTTACCTTGACTTTGTTTAATATTCACTTAATTTACCGCTGGAAAATACCGCTGTGAAATGAATATTTTAAAGTTCACATTTTTTTAAGTTTTGTCTATATTCGTTCGTCTTATCACTTTGGAAATGTCGAACAGAACATGTGAACTTTAAGAAATTTCGACCTTATGCAAATATTATTTCAGCATCAATTGCAAAAATAACTTATTGCAAGTAAATTCCAAGAATTGGACTGTATTTCGATCAGCTGGAGCAGCTTTATATTTTAAAATGTCAAATGAATTGAAAATGCCTTGCTTATGATTGTGAGCATGTTTATCTATTATTGTGCCAAATATGTTCCCGGTCTAACCATCTAAATAAGTGTCAAATGTGGATTTGTTGTCGTAGCATTATGTTTGCAATACTGTGGCATTGAAGGACAAGTCCTTACCTAACCTAACTACCTAACAAATTATCTGACCATAAAGTGCATAAAAGTAACATGAACATTGAATAATATATTGCAATGTTCATGTGTGTGTAGTCGGTCCTCTACAGGAGTGTACTTATCTCATTATTATAAACTTTGCCATAAGAAACGATAAATGCAAGTGATACATGATTAAATCTATAAAAACGCCAGTATTAATTCTTGGAGAGGCTGTAAAAGCGCCTAGAAATATCAAAAACATTGAATTTCCCCGTTCAGTATTACGCGCACTATTCTGGTTACAGCACACCTCCGCTTCGAAGGTTAGAGGTCCGATAGTTAAGCTATGAATTTGCAAGTTTATAGCGGGAACATATTACCCTTCCCTGCTCTGACGTTTTTGAACTAAACTGCTTGATAACCTAAATTCGGGCAACGTTTTCGGCTCTTGCTTTTTAGATCGGAAGTATGCTGTAGGAAATCAGGCAGTTTGATCGGCTCATGAAGAGTCAGAACGTAATCTAATAAAATATTCCTGTAAAAACGAATCAAAATACTTTTCCTCCAATGCCAGGGTTTGTAAAGGAATTAGCTGGAAGAGGAATTGAACAGTATAGTAATTAAATAAATAACGTCTTCTTTGCCTATGTTAAGTTATATCTAGTTAATTTTATTGAATTTTACGTACGTTGTAAAGGCATTTTCACGTTATCATTTTTATAGGATAGATACCACTTATAAGAAAAGTATTTGACATTGATTTTATGATAGAAAATCTCGGTTAATTTTCAACCAAATACCTATTTCTATGATTTATATATCAATGAGGTATTCCTCATTGTCGTTATGATTTAAATCATTAAAAACATGTCACATGAGCAAAAAGTATTTACAGAACTTTTTGTTGGATACTTTGTTTTGTCTCTTTTTAGCCTGACTGTGGACTCCATGTCCTCTGTCCACTCCATCAAGTGGATAATATTATGTGTTCTCTGCATAATTATGTGTTCTTTGCTTAAAGAGTAATATGGTATATTCCTATCCCTTAAAAATGATAATGTAATAGGGCCCAAAGGTGAAAAAAAAAATAACGATGAATAATAAATTCAGCTGTCATGACATTCCGCGCTTTCTTTTGCAGATGCAGTCATTATCAACTGTTAAAACGTATTATCATTGTAACAGTAGGATTATATTCATGTGTATTTACCATTTACAGACATAGTGAATATATTTATCCTTTATGTTATATAAAGTAAGTAGATGTATGTGGAACCTTATCCCCCTGGACCCAATCAGTGTGAAGCAGTTATCACTAGTATTGTAAGTTAGTTAACTATGTAAAACGTATAGGTCTCGATTGCATCCTTAGTGGCGAATTTGCCGTGACGTTTGTCTGACGGAGTTCCGCCGCCGCCGCTGTCATTCGTGTCAGTCTCCATACATGATACTGATGACAGAACTGGAGACGTCAATCTCTCAAATAAACGTCACGGATTTTTTCCATCTCTGGTCAGTGGAAGAATTATAATCCTGGTCGAAATTAATAAAAGCTTAGGTACGGTGATGTTTTCGTGGGTCAAGTAAAGTCAAAGATAAAACGAAAGCTTCTGACACATTTTGAGTTTGGTTTATAACATCCTTCTGCTGTAGATGTGTACCTACTGTCCCTTTTTCAGATCCTATGTAAGTACATACGTTTCGTAACGCTCATACTGTGAAGGGCCACATCGTGATGAAACCCACACACATCAGAAGGTGAATAAACCCTATAACAGCGATGGGCTCACCTCCAGTCACGTTGAGTTAAATAAAAATACGCTTGGTGAATCGTGATGAAAGTTCTTTAACAAAAATGACCTTATGCAGGACAAGGGTTACTAAGAATTAACCGGTACCTTTTAACGGTTTACGTAAAACTTCATAGTGCGAATCGCCAGGATGTGGAATGGCTTGCCGGAGTCTGTGTTTCCTGCGCAGTACAGTCTGGAGGTCTTCAAGTCACTGGGGTGAATAGGTACCTAATGAACACGTGTGCTCCATCGTAGACTACATTGGTGCTTAACATCAGGCAAGATGGTGGTCAAACGCTTATTCATAGTGGTTTTTCAAAAATAAGACCTATTTATTTAATGTGACAAGGTTTTATAATTCTTCACATGTACCTACTTTTTTCTTTGTTATAATACTTCCTGCACTTGTTCCGTTTAATTGTTATTTCTGTAATTATATTTAAGTTTTTGAAGACATTTTTTTTAATGATATTCTTTTTATATTTTATAAGTATTTATTTACTTACTTACTTAACTTTATTGCACATTCAGTATTATATTAATATTAATAATGGTTTCCGTTTATATCGCAATACAGAAGATATTTAAAAATAAATACAAAAATGTTTTAGTAAAGAATGTTATCAAAATAGTAGAATATATCATTTTGTAATACTTTATTATATAGTTAACGTATAAAGAAACTACATTTTAAAAGGTTGAATTAAATGAAAACATTTTAAGGATATTGTTTTAATTGGATATTTTATAATTGTACTTAATAATGAAGTTTTTAATATTGATAAAGTATTTTAATTTCTTATGACTGTGCTGTTTTATATCTTATATATTTTATACCAATGTCTCTAAATAAAAGTTTCGACGTACAAAATAATTTTGTTTCATTACGATCACGAAAATAGTTGGCGGAGGCTCTAATCCAGCATTGGACGTCTTGTGTGTTCATGATTATGAGCCTAGTAGTTCAACAGGCAGGTTCGGCTAAACCCTAATTCAATACAATCTTCTTATATATAAAAATGAATTGCTGTTCGTTAGTCTCGCTAAAACTCGAGAACGGCTAGATCGATTTGGCTTATTTTGGTCTTGAATTATTCGCGGAAGTCCAGGGAATGTTTAAAAGGTGTATTTCTTCCAATAAACGAGGTACAAAGACGACTTCCTATGGCAAAACAAATGTTTGCCGGGACAGCTAGTCTATTATATAAAAATCAAAGCCACTTTTCGTTGTCACTCCATAACTCCGGAACGGGTGGACAGTTCGTTAATTCTTTCTTTGTTGTGCTTATTAATGACAGCAGAAGGTTCTTATGAAAGAAAAAAATATGACATCCACTGCTGGGCACAGGCCACCCTAGATATTCATATTAATAGTTAAGACAGGACAACGTCTGTCGAGTCCACTAGTACATAAATAAAAAGTATAAAAGAAAATCGCATCCCGCTGTCTGTCCCTATGTATGCTTAGATCTTTAAAACTACGCAACGTATTTCGATGGGGGTTGTTTTACAAGCAGGTTTACTTATACGGTGGATCAGACAAACGTTGTCCTGTTAATCTAAATATAAAATTAGTATAACCTCCAGGGTGGCCTGAGTCTAGCAGTGGATGTGACGAAGGTAAGCTGAATGCTTATCTTTGGTTAATCTTCACGCTATAATACCCGTTTTAATAAAAAAAAAAAAGCACAGTGGTGGGAAAGTATGTGGGAATATCCCGGTTTTATACACTCGTAGTTGCATCGTTCTGTCATCGTAGCGGCGAACGATGTACATCGCTGTTTTACTACGACAGTGTAATCGTACATTGACTGCAACAACGCGATATCTCAAAATATGACACTGTTGAAATAGCAATCTTATTACTATTACTGAGCCGTGTGGTGACGGCGAATAGAATACATGTGTCATCACCCCAGCCCTTCTTTTCTCGTCATGGGGGTTGTAAGAGACGACCGAGGGAGCTCTCCAGAGGACGGGCAGCAGCGCTCTCTGTGAGTT
>SJJU01001128.1:0-75364 GCA_012932125.1 Conopomorpha cramerella | reverse complement strand
ATGGAAAATATGTTATCCTACTTAATATTATAAATGCGAAAGGGTCGATTTTTGATACATTTTCATGCAAACACCACTTAAAATTACTGTGAAACTTTATAATAATACAGCTTATACATCGGAATAACATAATTTAGCCCGGATTCGCCAAGAAACCAAACACACATATACACATATATAAATACACACACTTCACGCCTTTAATCCCAAAGAGGGGTAGGCAGAGGCACTTGCTTAATAAGCAAATGCCCACGGTTCACCAAGCGATCTTAACCCATCCGTGACAGGGGTGAGCCCATCGCCGTCATAGGGGGTCACAGACCTTGTGTGTGCGGGTTTCATCACGATGTTGTCCTTCACCGTACGAGCGTTGCGTTGCGTACATAGGCTCTGAACAAGAGTCCCATTGGTACACGTCCAGTAGCCGGACTCGAACCCGGGACCTCCCGGTTACAAGTCAAGAGTCCGACCAACTGGACCACAGACGTTATAAAATGACAAAAGCTAGTTGCTTAAAGAAATTCAGACCCGTTTTTGAAACATTGTATGTCACTCAAGTTTGTGTGAATACTGATATTACGCGAATGAAGTCGCGGGGCGTCCTTTGGCGAATTTTGGACTCTATTGACTTTTGTCATTCTAATTAACCATTCCGTCACATAAACCCGGGTGATGGTTATCATAAAATCTAGCTTTTCAGTGTGTTTTAATGTGAAATTATTAACTAATGTTTAAATAGGCATGTATGTGTCCTGTAGTGTTACAAACCTTTTGTGTTTATTATCCGATAACTTCTCTGAAATCTTTAGATAATTTCAGTGAAGACATACAATAAGGTTCAAAGTATGTGTTGGCCACGTGGGAATATACTAGCCTTTGTTTTTTTTTATCACTATGAACAAGCGTTTGACCACCATCGTGCCTGATGTTAAGCAGCGATGTGGTCTACGATGGAGCACACTTGTTTGACTAAGGGTTTAACAGTCGTGCTGTTTTAGATAACTTATTGTTTTTAAAACACACACACACAGTTGCCGTCCATAATGAGCCCGCTGGTCGTGACGGAAGTGTCACTGTCCGGCGCCTGTCCCCTGGTGGAGCGTCTCTCGGCGCCGTCTTGGGACGAGCGAGGCGTGTGGCTCGACGCCGACATTGTCTACGAGGGTGGTGCTTACGTCACCGTACTGACGCAAATCAACCTTATGAAACTTAAGGAGAAAAGTAAGTATTGTACTTGCGGACCCCGTCATTTTGTCGCATTGGCGTCGTTGTTCTCTAGGGATTGAATGTTTGGATTTATCGACTATCGATGTTTGTAGTTTATTTTATAAAACAATACGATTTAAGATTAACCAAAAATAAGCATTCAGCTTACCTTTACAGTGTTAAACTTTTAATATCATGTCAGTGTGCGTTAAAAAAAATACGATTTATTGTTTCATTTTTTAAGCGACCTCCTGAAAATCTTTCTCAATTCGACCGCTCGTTTTTTTATGTTTGTTCGCGGGTAACTCCGTCGTTTATGAACCGTGTGTTATGATTTTTTTTAAAGAAGGTGCTCCCATGACAAGAAATCAGAGTGTGATGATCGCAAACCCTATAAATCAAGGGTAACTTTAAAAAAATATATGAGGTACTGGTTGAAGTCGGTTCTTTTTTCTTTACAGATATAAATTTAGTTCACCAGTTAAACACTTTAAGAGGGTAGATCTGTTTTCTCAATATTATCCAACGGTCCCCGCATATATCTAGTATATTCATATTACTTATAATTAAGTTGTATATTTTAAAATCCGCAGTTAGTGATTTGTTTTTTCTCAAAGATAATGCCACATTGTCCACACCGCATAACCCAAGTTAACTGGAAGAAATCGCAATGTAGCTGTAGACCTTTGTACAATTTTTAAATAAATATATTAATTTCTACGTTTTTCCGAATATGCCACAGGAAACGCAAACACAGCCTAAAAAACAACACTAGATCGTTGTTTTAAAGTCGATTGTGTTTTAAACAAATTTAAATCACGTATTACGACTACAATAATAGTTTTTTTTTAGATGTGTCGTTGGAGGAGACTTTAATGAACGATGCCGACAACGAATTGGATACAGATTCCACGACGGACCAAATCAATGAGAAATTACTTATGGTAAGTAACTACATGGATCTCTCACATACTACTCACGTCCATTATCCCCAAAAGGAAGCGGAAATGGTACTGAACCTTAGGATCACAAGGATCCTTCAGCAACGTTTAAGCATTCAAGAATGTCAATATGGACTTACAGTCACAAGTTGCTAGCAACAGCCTAAATAAATCTAAATCTCTGAATCCCATAGTCGGATCTATTTACAGTCCAGAGCTGAGAGCGGAGTTTCTAGCTCACAGCCTAAATAAATCTAAATCTCCGAATCCCATAGTCGGCTCCATCTATTTACAGTCCAGAGCGGACTGGTAATAAATCTTAAAAGGCCTCAAAAGGCCTCGTGAATGCCTAACTTTTTCGTAAGTGTATGGTCAGCCAGGAATGTGGTCCATCAGTGTTGACGATACATACTTTGTCAGTAAAACATCAATAATACACTTCACGCCTTTTAATCCCAAAGCGGGGTAGGCACTTGCTAAGCAAATGCCCACTGTTCACCAAGCGTATTTAACCCATCGTGACAAAGGGTGAGCCCATCGCCGTTGTAGTGTTCACACACCTTGTGGTGTGCGTGTTTCATGACGATGTTGTCCTTCACCGTACGAGCGTTGCGTTGGGTACATAAGCTCTGAAAAAGTGTCCCATTGGTACACGTCTAGTAGCCGGACATCGATAATAATATTGTGACAAGTAAAAAAATAACTTTATTTTCTAATCACATTTGAGTTTAACCTTTGTGTGCTAAACCAGATTCTTGGGCGACTGTACAAAGCATATACGTATTGTACACATTTCACCTTTTTTTTTGTAATCACTATGTACAAGCGTTTGATCACCATCCTGCCTGATTGAGCATTAAGCAGCGATGTGGTCTACATGTGGGTACCTATTCACCCGCGACTTGAAGACCTAACAAGTTTATGACTGAACTACAGAAGCGCAAGCCGGCCATCTTCGACTCGGACGTGGAGGACTCTGCGGAGTCGAGCAGCGAGGACGAGAGCCCCGCGCCCCCCGCCGCCCTCGACGCCGCCGACCCGCCCGCCTCCGACTCGCAGTAACACTCTCTATATATATCTCTGTCTCTCTCTCACTCTCTCTATGTATCTTTATCTCTCCCTCTACACTACACTTTGTAGCAGCCACCGAACATTGGTGGAATTTCGTACATACGTACACTGCACGCCACACACGTCCCCCAGAAGGGTAGGCAGAGATTTTCATCATCTAAATATATATAAGGAACAGCTTACTGACTGACTGACATATCAACGCACAGCCCAAACGGTGAAACGTAGGCACTTGAAATTTTGTACGGACGTAGCTTAGGTACCATAGGGGTGCACTAAGAAAAGAATTCCTGAAATTCCCACGGGAACGGGAATAAACGGAAAAAATATTTTGTATGAAAAATCTAAATCAAGTTACACGCTTGAAATTTTGGATGCAGATACTACTAAACTACGCAAATGAAATCGCGGGACGTCAACTAGTCATCTTTATGCACAAAACTCAAAGTCTTGACTGATTCATTCATCACTGACTCAACAATGCCCAGCCCAAAGTCTAGAACCCTAGAGAGCTGAAATTTAGCACAGTTATGTTTATGGTGTGGACGTGAAAAGATTTTTCAAAATTCATTCCCTGAGGGGGTAATAAATCTTAAATTTTGGTGCTAAAATAAAGTTCTTAAGCTTGGTGGTAGTTTTATTTTTTACTTTACCCGGTCGACTGTTCTACGGTTAATATGGCACCCTCTAATACTGCAGCGGCCACTTCAGATTGCCAATCCAATGAGATTCGTTCGTTGTCAGACCACCGCGTTTTAGATACGATCCTTCAGGACTGGATGACTTTACAAGTTAATAACGCTGAGATTGCTATAATTTAAAGCAAAGTATGAACATGTCTTAAGATATTCTGAAGGCCGAATCGCGAAACGCATTTTAAAATTAAGTAAGTCTAGTAGGTTGTCTTTATTTACATTCCACAAAACAATTTTCAATACACAATATATTAATTTAACATGTGACAGTAATTAATGTAGACCTTATAACACATTGTGGAAAAGCAATAAATTATTGAGTAATGTATGATCTAAACATTAGTGAGAGCGAGCGATGAAGGATTTGTACTTGTCTAGCACTTATTCGAGTTACATGTTTCTTACCCTTTACATACATACACTTCACGCCTGTCTCCCAGAGTTGTAGGCAGAGACTACAGATCTCCATTTGTCACGGTCCAGACATGCCCCTTTCGCTTCATCTACATTCATACATCTTTTCATACATGACCTCCGGTTTCGAGTACTTTTCACGCCACCTTCGGACAGGACATCACCAGAGAGCCCTTTAGCGGTAGGTTTACTAAATAAAGTGTACTAAGTATTTTTTTTTTCACAGGACAACGGTGGAGTCTGCATCCTCTAAGAAGAAATTTCTGAGAATGGTCGACAAAATAGCAACAAACAAATACTTCCAGCAGGTATGTTTGTTGTTTCAGTACAAAGCATACCACTGACCTGAACAGTAATAAAAAACCGACATTGCTATCAAGATTTCTCTATTTTACTAAAAAAAGCGAGTTCATATAGGAGCAGGATTATTAGAAGACTGATTGAAAATCAACCTTCGGCACAACCCACGCCATACCCATCAATAGCCTATACTTATTATTGGTAGATTTGATGCGGGGCGTTTTCAGCCCTGAAAAATAATACCGTGTGTAAATTTGCCGCAACAGGGAAATTAATTTAGCCAATAAAAATTAATTGTCATAAGTTTAAGTGATTATAAAATACTTTTATTAAATGTAGTAAGAGAGCGCATCTGGTGCTAATTTATACAAGTTATAACTTGTGTAATGGATGCCAGTGGGCTGACATGACAATGTTGATGATAGCTATATGCATATTGTCACTCATAATGCATTAAAAATACAGTATATGCAATATGCAGAGACACAGATAGTTTTATGAAAAATGTCTGCGATAACGAATCTGGGCTAAATTTCTATTCCAATTTCAAGATTGATTGATGATGATAGAAACCGTGATGTCGTGTAGGTGACAGACTACAAGTACGTGAAGCGAGCAATGGAGGGTCTCTCCAACACGGACATCAAGCTGCGACTGGAGCTACAGTCGCTGCAGGGCCGCCTCGCCGTCAACCTGCCGCCGCCGCCGCACGACCGCCTCTGGCTCGGGTGAGCGCTACTACCCATTACACTACTGATACACGTGCTAGTTATACCATTGTTCATAGCTGAAGTGCCCTGACACTTCATAATGTTTTCACACAATGAAGTATATTGACATACATTTCAGCAAAAAAAATCGCAGTTTTTGTAGGACTAATATTTTTCTTTTCAAACTATAGTTTAGTACATTTTAAGATGTATTGAAAAAGACGCGCTAATGCAGAAATGAAATAAACTGTCAGGGCTTTTCGTCGAAAGCTTTCGTCGAAAGCGTCGAGTCGAAGCTTTGAGATATTTGACGGCTTGGTGGTTACTTACCGCAATAGCCCCAAAATGATGGCACTAAATAGCATGTCTATCTTATGACCTGAATAAATCTAAATCTCCAGTTCTCATAGTCGGCTCCTACGACAAATCCAGAAGCATGCATTTTATTTACATCCCAGATCAACATGGGATATTAGCAAACATTCGTTAAACCTTTTTTTTTTTTTTAAATAATAATTCCATATTATCACAATCATCCCAAAGGCAACCAATAAAAGAATAAATACAGAAGTTGGAAGAATTCACAAGAAATGTTCAACGATCACGCATAAAAAAAGACTTATTTCGTGTTCTAAAGACACATTTACATTGATATATTAAATTTCACTATCGAACAAATTAACAATTTAAAATTATCAAACGAATGAAACATTCACTAAGTAATATTTATCACGAGCAGTTTATAACACCGTAATAAAACTTTCTTCAATTTCGCATAATCCAGGAGCCTTCTCGCGCAAACCACTGTCAATACTGACATTAATTGACTGATTGATTGATTGTCCGTCAGTTTCCGCACGAACCCGCACCTGATACTGAAAGCGCGGCCCGCGTTCGGCGCGCGCTCTCTGCGCTTCGCTCACATCACCAACTGGATAGAACAGAAACTGTGCAAGGAGTTCGAGAAGGTTCTTGTTCTACCCAATATGGAGGACATCATTGTAGACCTCATGACTCCGACGCCTATTAAATTTGAGTAAGTAGGTGTACACTGTTATGGACCATAAGTCGCGGTAGTAAGTATGGTTTTGCTTTGACACCCAGTAAATATATTGCGTAGTAATCAATGTTTAGTTTCAGTGAATGCGTTTTCTATCTAGAAAGACAAGTTTGCTAGTGCTGTCAATGGTATTTTGATAATATTAAATGCTTCGTTAGAGAAAAAGTATGAAACAACAACCTTATCTGAGCCTATGATTGCGAAGACGGGTTCGTTCGCGGTGTTTAGTGAACAATTGACTTCAGTTGTGCCAAATGAAGTTCACTGCAGCATTATCACTCGAAAACGGAAAGTCCTTCCAAAGATGTAATTTTATGGAAAATCTCTTATTTTCCGTTGCGACGATATAAACTATGTTAACGAAAATGGACTAAATTTCTATCCCTGTTCTATGATTTATTTAGATATCTATGATGAACTTGAATCTAGGTTGTCCATGATTACAATAATACATAGAATAATTATCCTATACAAATTATAATGTAAAGGAATTAAAACATTGTCCAACTGTTTGTGTCTCTATCAGTTACTATGTGAACGAAAGAGACAGAAAACCTTCGGCCTAATCGAGAATCTGAAAACGAAAGAATAGGTGATTTATTTTCTTCTGTATCAGTCAGTTTTGATTTTGAGTTACATAATAAGTATACGAACAGTAATACTGAGTTTTATGTTAGTTATTAACGATGTTCCTTTTAACATGTATTAAGAAAATAACAAATATCTGTACAATAAGTTTACACAACAATACATTTATACTGAAAATTTAATGTTGTGTGGGTACTTTATTACTGTAAAAAAATGTACGGAGTAAAGGGTTGTTAGATGTTTAATGTACGAGCAATATAACCATGCGTTTCCACCAGCGATGTATGCAAAAAAAAACATGTTTAACATGGGTCTAGAGATGAGGGGCCTAAGTCTACTATACTCTCGTAGTATTATGCATTGCTGATTTCGTTACTTATATATTTCACTGTCGTCCTTAGTAAAAAAGCGATGCACATCGTTTGCCGCTAAGATGCCAGAGCGATGCAACTACCAAGAGTGTAGTAGAGTTGGCCCCTGGTCATCTTTTTGTGAAATACGACATAACCAGCGTACATGGATATATCGCACATCCTCTAAAAAACTGTCATAACATAAAAAAGCGATTTTGAGAAAACACAATTTTAAGTTATTTATTTCCCTATTCAAAGTCGCTCAGAATCAAACAGTCACAAGTGCCCTCTAGCCGCGAATTTTTGAATTACGAATATGGCGTTTTTGTAGATTACAAAGAAAAAAAAATGCACCTTTCTGTATTATTGGATAAAAACTGTTTTTTTTTTGTGTTATGACAGTTTTTTAGAGGATGTGCGATATGTCAAACAAGTCTTCTTATGAATGTTTGGCCGGTGGAAATGTAACAGGAACAATATGGTATATATAATGGCCCAGCCCCCCTAGCAATGCGCTCCAAGAAAGACATGCCAAGACATACCAGGCACTGCGATTGGTTGAAATAAGCTGAGTCGCACGATGTGTGACACAGCAGCCAATCACAGCGCGCATTTGTTCTATGTCGTGTCTTTCTTGACGCCCTCGCTAGGGCTGCTGGTATATATAAGTACAGTGCTTTTATTTTCTTGGTGAATTTACGAAAGCGTGGTCAGTTCTGAATGTTTATTGGCCTATTGATTTATTACTTGTATTGAGCTATTATTACAATTGTAATTTGTATCCGTTCTCGGAGCTAGACAATTGCTTCAAAAAAAAAACGAAATGCGTATAGAAACACTGGGTTAGACCCAGTGTTCTTTTTTTCGTAGTAATAGTCTAATTTCGAGAACGTATATATACTGGGTGAAATCGCGGAAGTCCTAATGAGGAGTTTTCTTTAAAAAAAAAAGACAACTGAGGAGCGAGTCCGAAGACGAACGATCATAGAATAAAGTAGCTGCATCTCTTTTATTTGACAATCATCTGACAGCTTAAAATAGTTACTTTTATTGTCGTGAGATGTCGCTAATATCGCCCGAGGGTTTCACAATGAATCTCTAGATAAATTCCTGTCTTGTCATTTTTCATTAATATACGTTTTTCTTACCCATTTTCGCGTAGTTAAGCGTACTGATAAAAAGATTTTAATAAAAAATTCGAAGTTGGTAGACTTGTTTCATAAAACAGAGGAAGAACTTTTTAATTTACTGCTAATAGTGATAGGCGAAAGCCGTGGACCCGTAGAGTCATGCGCTTTAAAACACGCAAAATACACCCCCCAGCTATTCTAATGCCATCTAATGGTATATTTCGGAACTGCGCCTCGATAATTCACCACTATCTTTGACAGATTGATTTTTTTTGAAATCTCCTCATTGCAAACTCTGTTTCACCCGGTGTAATGATATAACTCTAAATTCTTATGTAAGTAACATCATCACAATGTATATAGTTCCTACATAGCGTAGGAATTATCGTTAAACTTTTAACATGTATTTACTTTTTGTTTTCTTGAGTTGTTAATTATTATTAATTTTATTGTATTTATAAAGAAAATATGTAGATATAACAGTAACGTTATTATTGTCTGTGCATTTAGAACTTTATCAACAGGTACATAGTTCTAATATTCTCCGTTAAAAGTGTTTTTGTTTCTTTCTGTTAGCTGTGATACATTCAGAAATAATACAGTTTCAGAGATCCCATTTTTATAAGTGGCAAAAGAAACACATGTTACCACTTTTTTATATACAAAAATGTAACTATTCAACTTCTAAATCCTATTGACCCGAGCTTTTACGTTACGTTTCACGTAAATTGACAATAAATTGAAGCTTTCGGATATTTTACTAAAAAGAACTCATTGCGTACGATCGGCCAAGAAACTTGTCTGTGTATAGAGATTGCTGAAGAGCATATTATTGCATAATCGAAACGGTTCCACTTCGATTCATGAAAAAAAAGTCACAGCACTAAGAATTGAAGAAAAAGAACAAAGACCGAATAGAATGTTCAACGCTGAGATACATTGTCAGCGCCATATATGTGTTTGTCAGTTACTTCCGTTCTAAAAAACGTTCATGGGGCATTTTCAATGTGTCAGAATTCGCTTCTTAAATGCTATTCTTCAGTGGCGTGCACACCACATAGGCAAAAAGACACTGCCTACCTTAGTATTTTGTCTACCCGACCTAATAATAGAGTTATTGCTAGATCTTTTTTTGTTGTACTCACGACATACGCTAACGAAAGTCCTGTGTTATGTGGGTGAGTAGATATGTAGGTACCTGTGTTTGGTAAAGACAGGTATGTATGTATGTACCTATGTATAGGTATACATAGGTGCCAATCCTTGGTGATTACTGCCTACCTTGTCGTAAAGGCCAGTGCACGCCACTGCTATTATTATGAGTTTTAACCTCAACGTGGCAGACCAGATTCTTGGCCGACTGTACATAGACCAATATCATATGGTCGAATATAGATACTCTTTTTTACCTCCTAGTAGTCTTTGGAAATATTCACACCCGGTGTCCGCTAAATGTGTAAATCTGTACAAATTAGATGCTTTTTATAATACTTGTACCTAGATTTCATTTCAAGTACACAACTCCCACGTAAATGTAGCACATTCGATTCGTCATTGGCAACTGAAAATGAAGTTTAAAACATTGGTTTTAAGCCGAAATGTGTCTATTGTGGACTATTTTTTTTTATAGTTTGTTACTTGAATCTATCTGTACTAGGTTTGTACCAATGGATATCCTATGCAGCGCTCATACGGTGAAGGACAGAATCCTGATTGGACCTCCATACCACAAAGTGCGTGAACCCTATTACAGCGATGGGCTCACCCCTTGTCTCGTTGGGTCAGAACGCTTTATGAACTGTATATTTTTTCTGAAAATCAATTATTTATATTTGCAAAATGACGAGTCGTGTTCAAGATTTATGTGCGAGTAATGTCCAGGAACCAGTTTAGTGACTGAAACTGACTTTGCTCATGTGTAGATGAAACTAGCGATGAATTTATATTTTCTGATTCAGTACTTTGTTTTTATAAATCACGTAGTAATATAGTCAGTTAGAAAAAAAGTCTTCTCTGATAGGTAAGGCTCATTGTCAACCTTTCACAATCGTGTAATCTAAAACCAAATGCGTTTATGTCCTTATTACTATATTCTATTTGCGCTCCTATTACAAGGGAGTAAGTTCAGTTTTTTTCTGTTGGTAGGTATTTAGACGCATTTGCTTTTAAGACCCAGCAATTGTTTGGCTTCTGGCATCTCAGTGGTAACGTGTATAATTTAACAGTTAAAGGGAAATCTAAATATGTCGTAATAATAATAAAACACGTCATTGTGATTGACACATTAGTGTCAATGTGTCAATCACAATGACGTGTTTGTAATTAAGTTACACTCAAACACCAAACCAGACCATTAAAATGAGGAAAACAAGTCGGATATATTCTGAGCTAACAAGGGTGTCGTTGTCATTTTCAACACGCTCCTAGTACTTATAGTCTGTGGGAATATTCGTTTTATTTAACACCAAACAATATTGACTGAAAATCTACTAGTTGTGCAGTTCCTGAGCTGTATTAGCTATAATTTGGTGACTGTTCCGAATGAAACATTGACTACAAAATCTATCTATCTTACCTGCTATAGTTCGTGCATTTCATGAATGCGCGCGGGCATTAGATGTGTGAGTCGTATATGGACACGCTAGTTGACAGTTCAAACGAACAAAACTGCCACACATTACATCTAAGGCCCGCGCGCATTCAGGAAATGCACGAACTATACCTAAAACATTTTATTTTATTGCTAACTCTTGAAACGTCAGTGTGCTAGCAACGTAAGACAAACGAAACCATTGCGATACCAGCGAAATACCATTGCTGGGTTGTTGTAATTAGTAGACTGGGCAACTGGTTAAACTGTAGCTAACCGTACGTTTCCACTAGCCAAAACATAGACATGAAAACATGTTTAATATGGGGCTAGTTATCTGGTCTGCTGTTCATGAAATACGAGAGATCCAGATTTCATCAAACATAACTTCTTGTGGCTGTTTGCGCAGTGGAAACCCACGGTAACAACTAGATAAAAACACAGAATTCTCTATTGTAGATACTCTAGTAGCATTTTTATAAAGTACGAACTGTTCATTCCGAAGTTGAGAATTTCCTATCAATGTATTTTGGGATTATATCATGCTGTTGATAATAAAAAAAAAGATTTATTATAATAAACTTACTCAAATTTTTATGAAAAATTTATAACAAAACTGTGAATTACTTATGAAATTGTAATAGTAATTTTTGTATGTTATGTGACATCAATGGTTGTTCTAGTTGGCGAAACACAATTACATATGTATTATGTTCCTAGGAACCAGCGGGTTTAGAACAATAAGAAAACGTCCGTTGATTTCGTGTCGATCCATTCGTTTTTGGCAATGCCCACCAATCACAGCTTGCGGTGCTGCGCCGTGATTGGTCTGACGTCATGAAAGCAAACCGAACGGACGTTTTTTTAGTATTCTAACCTCATATTAGGCTTAGCATACAAGCGTAGATTTGTCCTGTAGTGCTATCTCTTTCTATTGCCCACGTCTGTGTAGCAATATCTATAAAATTGTTCAAGATAGCACCCGCTAATAGAGTGCACTAGTAGAGTAGTAAGAGATACTCGAAAAAATGTGCCCTTTAACCGTCAGCGCAGTTGACTCGAGCAACTCTACTTACTGCTCTAACACGAGCAATAAATAGAAGGAGATAGCGCCTCGACATAAATGTACACGCGAAACTTATTACAAAGGTCTTTGATGTAAATGTGGGTTCTTCGGACAAGTAAGTTTGGTTTTTTTAAATCGCCAACTAAATGCCAGTGATTCTATACTTATGACGTATTTTAGATACTCGCCAAAAGAATGTATTTAAAAAATCACTATCGGATCGGAGGATATTCAGATATCGTAGATTTTACTCTTCAAGCAATCACCCGCGCCAAAAAGAGATCGTTTCTAAATTATATTGATATGAATGTAACTTGATATTTATCATTTTGTAGATAGATAATTATACATATGGAAATACAACTAGAGATATATATTTTTTATTTCAACTTCAATATTCACATATCACTCATTTTTGTAACAATAAGTTCATTTGTGGCAATGTGTAGTAATTTCCACTGATGTGACATTTATTTTATGTTAAACAATTTGGTCATACTTGACTTGTTTTTTTTTATATGTGACTGAAGAAAATTAAAAAAAAAATTCTATTTGGAGTATTTCAGAGTTAGAACAAAATGGGTCTTACCTTCTACTGAACAATGCTCATTTTAATTCATAAACTTTTGCAGATGTAATACCTGAACGTTAATACTTTGCAACATGCCAAACTTTCTTTACTATTACTTTCAGGGACACTTTTTATTTTATTAGATTATACGAGGCTGTCTATCTGTAATCGTCTATTCATTTGGAGCGTAGTCGCAGCAAGTTGGTCGGAACTCATATAACTCTCTCTATCATCCCACATCGAGAGCGGGAGAACAAAACACAGAGAGTAGGTTCAACTTGCTTAGAATATGCGCTACGAGGGTAGGGAATGTTCAAAATATCCTATTACCTTCTTCTGTCATGTTCTCCGTACAAAATATGTCATTAATGACAGAAGAAGGAATCAAAATCTGTCAAACGTCAAAATGCCCCACTGCTCTACTCATACATTTTCTGTCGCATTTAAGCATTTGAAATGTCGCCAATATAGATACATATACTCTATTGATTGTAACTGAGCTTAATATGTTGAGTGACACACATTTGTCAGTATGTTTATAATGCGTATTGTTTTAATGTAATGTTTTTTTGTTGCGTTATGAAGAATTAATTATATTAAATTAATGTAGATGGCGACAGTGTACTACATATTGTCATTCATGCTTCGTTTACATACTACAAATACATAACTTCAGGTAAACAATTTAACAGAAAGCCAGGTATAGAAGGTGCCGAGGTGAGTTGATAGTGGCAGTTAAAAGGACAAACTATCGATACACATGAGAGTATTTTATGATAAATCTCACAAAATTATTTGATACTTTTAACTACACTTCTAAAAATTCAGCTTCGCCGACTCTGTCAAATGTTTGCCTTTAACAGACCGTAGACCTGTAGCGCCATCTGCATTTGACAATATAATTGCGTACTGTCATTGTCAATCTGACACTTCTGTGGACAACCTAACCATCTCTAACGAAAGGTTTTGTATATTGAAACCGGGTAATAGTTGGTACAATGTAACCGTCCGTTACTCAGTTATGTTGTTTTTTTTTTCTTTCAATTATTATTATTATTTTATGTTATATTTTATAATTGTGTATAAGAATGTATTTTCACATGGTGATTCATATTATACCAAAACAACAGTTTTATTACATAACTATTGTATATAGAAATATTGAAATTTTTAAAGTGTTTATGTGATATAGATTTAATAGTAAGAGTTAAGCCTTGCCGACTAGTTTTTCCATGTGGTATCAGTTGTGATTTTCAATAAAATAATAAATATTTAAATAATTTGTATTTTTTATGCACCTCGCATTAATAGAATTCATGTGTCAACGGCGAATAAAATACATGTGTCACCACCCCAACTCAAGTTCTCCCGTCGTGGGGGCGTAAGGGCGTATGCAGAAAGAAAGCTGGTAACCGGTGCCGTTCGAAATTAAGTCGGCGCTGGTGGCCGGCGGAGACAATATTCTATACAATGTCCCGATAAGTGCTGGTTACCTGCTTTCTTTCTGTATACGCCCTAAGAGGCGACCGAGGGAACTCTCCAGGACGAGTAGCAGCGCTCTCTGTCAGTTAAATCACAATTCACAATACCACTGCGATCGCAAACCTGCCTCCAAGGCGTGGCGATTATTGGCATTTCCCCCAAAATGATCCTGGAAATCATTGGGAGAGGCCCTCATCCAGCAGTGGACGTCATGTGCTGATGATGTACCTCATTAGATCGACATTGAATTTCGAATTTAGCGTATGGGAACGAGACAGGGCTTTCTCGGTCATATATAAGTATGGGTATATCTTACTATTACCACTGAGAACGAGATTTACATTAATACTGATTCTATGGTTCTCACTATAACGATTGCCTTAGATAATACGCCTGTCTTTTCGTTTTGTACCATAGGACCAGGGACGTAGAACTGTCACTATGCCACATGACGATGCTCTTTTGTTTTTTAAAGAAACGCGCTATGACATTATAGTAAAAGGTTAAAAGTAAAAGTAATGGCACTTGTAACTGTCGAAACGTCGTCGAGCAAACAATGAAGGTAAACTGAAAGTGCGTTCCCTATGGCACAGCTAGGTATAATATAGGTTAATGCTAAGTATAGTTTAGCTTAATCAGAAAAGTGGGCTAGGTTAAAACATCTTAATTTGTTAATTGTATATTAAGCTGGGTCGGCTGGTTAAAATCGAAACCTGATAAGTCAGTTTTATAAGATTTTTTTTTTGTGTTGTTGTAAAAAAAAACAGTTGTGCCATAGAAGACCATTGGTTTAGGGGGAAGTACCTACTCAAGCTGAATGCTTATCATTGGTTAATTCCGCGCCGCAATACCCAGTATACAGTTTTAAGATAAAGTTATTTTCACTGAATTCTCAAGAGTGTGGTGTTCGCAATTTCGTTTAAAAGCTTTGTATTTTTTTCAAGAGTAACGCCATTCATAGGTCGTGAATTTGTGTAGAGGCACAGTTTGTAAAGAAAACGGGACATTAATAGTAAGAAATGAAAAGCCATAGTTATATTTCTTATTTTTTATATTCAACAATTCACATTCTATTTAGACAAGTGTTTATAATATACTTTTTTTATACATGAAATAATTATATAAAACATTTTCACATTTTATTTAAATATAATTTTATTTACAGGCACATACAATACGTTCGTTGTTTGTATTCTCTATATCACAAATCGCCTTAATCTAACTAAATAACTTTATACATTACCTATAGGTTAATTTATGTACTTTTTATATATTATCTTATGACAGTTTTTTTTTAGTGGAAGCTCCCGAATTATTGAGTTCTCAGAATTACACAATCTAAGACGAAATTACTCTGTGTTTCTTCATCTAAGGTGTGTTAATATACAATTCTATAAAATATATATAATTCTTAATTGATTCCAGAAGAATACCTGACATGTTTTTTCCATTAAAATCTATTCCATCAACAGAGTGGTAGGTAATAATTTTGTGTTAATATTTCTTTAATCTATATGTACATTGTTGAGATCAACCTTAAGCACTATGAAGATCTTACAGATTTTGGCACTCTGGACCACGCCTCCACATACAATCTAAATTATAACATATTCACATACATAACATTTGATATAATAATTTATAAAGTATTTTTTTACGCGACTGTACATTTATTGCAACAAGCTGATATATGGCAAGCTATTTACTAACCTAGGATACGCCATCTGTCGAGCGTAACCCGAGATACTTTTTAAAGAGTAAGTAGGCTTTTTACAAATTCCGTGTGTTAAACACAAATAATCGACTTCAATTTACTATTTTTAAAAACAAAAATGTTGTAATCGATAGCTTTCTACCTAAGGTTTGGAAGCATACAGCAACGTCAATATAGCATTTCAATATAGAGGTTCAAGCAGACATCCGCTTATAACGATTTCCCCTACCCTAGATATTCGATTAGCATACGAGTTATGCTTTGCGATCAACGCCATCTACCGAAAACCATCGGCACTTCAATGGTGCAATTTACAATGTGCCGTGCCGTCTGCGTTGCGTTTCTGGACTAGGTGTTTCCAGTCGTCAATTCTCGGGGCGCAGATCAGCGAGTACCGGCCAAGTCGCCGTCGAGCCATGATCAGGAACTCTCCAGCACCGGCTGAAGCCCCACATACTGATGGCACGTGGACATGGGCGTGTAGGTCTCTCCGCCGTCCGTGGTTGCGGTGTGTTGTCTCCAGTGAGTTGTCTACGTCGTACCTGAAATTAAATGTATGGTTAGAAGTTGACTGACATGTGGCTTTATTTCGAATTAATAAAATAAATAATAAATACACTTCACGCCTTTTAATCCCAAAGCGGGGTAGGCAGAGGCACTTGCTAAGCAAGTGCCCACGGTTCACCAAGCGAATTTAACCCAACGAGACAGGGGAGAGCCCATCGCCGTTATAGGGTTCACACACTAGTGGTGTGCGGGTTTCATCACGATGTTGTCCTTCACCGTACGAGCGTTGCGTTTCGTACATAGGCTCTGAAAAAGAGTCCCATTGGTACACGTCCAGTAGCCGGACTCAAACCCGCGACCTCCCAGTTACAAGTCAAATTTTTATTTAGTTCGTAGTGGAATCAACAGAACTTTCATATGGAAAATAGTGGTCGCTAATACATGACTTACTTAATCCATAATGTTCCTAATATCTCGTTAAGTCGCTTTTTACAACGGCTGCAGCCTTGACGGTCATTTGACTTATTTTTTTAGTAGTAGCTGAAGTACGAAACGGGAAAGAATAGACGATTTCGCTGCTAATTAACTCGTAGTCAGCTTTGAAGTTGTCTTTTTCTTCCCGTACCGAAGAAATCTACGTTATAATAGCTTCGGAATGGGACTAAGGGGTTCATTATACTATCAAACATACCTATATCAACAGATCCTTACCTATAATATCCACCGTCTTCATCATCGTCGCCGTCAGCCACGAGGTCAGGCCGGTCGCCCCTGCCGGTGGCCCGCAGGAGCTTGGTCACTTTGAGGGTGAGCCGCGTGCTGTCCATCGCCCTGTTCTCCTGAGACTCCACTATCATGCCGCGGGAAACTGTAAAAGATAGAAAACACTTTATTATCTCCGTCTCAGTAATAGTATCTACAGGGCGCGCTAAAATTCCATACAATGTTTTTATTTTGATTTGTTTTTTCTTCTGGTTTTAGACTTAGTCGTATTAGGTTTTAATGCCTGTAAAGTCAGTTCAGTTTTTGTAAATAAATATCTTGATACCTCCACGCCTTGCCTAGAGAGAAAGATTCACGTTCAATATTTTTTTGCACTACTCCTATACATAAGTATGAATAAAAAGTATGGAAAATTATATAATATAGTGAATTCGCCTTAAAATTAATGCATTTCTAATTAAATGTGTCCCAACTTAAAATTAATACTATCACGTCATTTACACATTTTTTTTTGCTAGTCACAATATATAGCTTAACTCTATCATTTGATGTTTTAGGGACACAGTAAGTAAGTGACTTCAAAACTGATTGAGCACTTTCTTGACCGACTGTACGTACAAAACATTAAACATACAACAATATTGTAGCAAGTGATTAAGAAGCTACGTAAAGTCGCATGCAATAACTATCGTATTCTGTATCCGGAATTACAATGACACTTGACAGCATGAGTCTTAATAAAAAAAATTGATAATTCGATCGTTTATCTACCTCCTAAACCGACATTGATTAATGAATATAATAAATATCTGCGTCAAACTAAATTAATACAATCTTCCATACTACTTACTTACGGCCGAAGCAACAGGCAATCTGTGACTCGAGCTTTTTACCGTAAGTTCTTCAATATTAAAAAAAAACTACAATTCAAAATCGATTTCTTTGCTCTACAATATTTATTCCCATGTCAAAATAATTTCGCAGTGCATTATTATCAGTCTCCGTGGGTACTTAGATGGATGACATCATCGTTAAATAGTGCTGCAAGGCTCTCTTGGCGCGCGAGTGGTGAATTTTCAATACGATTTATCAATAACCATACTTTATTTTCCCCATTGTTTGAATCTGTTTGAAATGCTTTGTGTATGCTTGTATTATGGTATGAAGCATTATCCAGCACAATACTAGGTTGACTCTTAAATTGGATGGAAACTATTTTCGCTACGCGCCAAAAAAGCCTTGTGTGACATTCTAGCCAACTGGCTATTATACTTTCGGAAGCAAAAAAATGCTCGGAGCAATGACTAAACTGATATTTCGCATAGATATAGTATAACCAATACTGCTGTGTAAAGTAATATACCTCTGTGACTCTTGTCTGAAGGTAGGTATGTTTTTTTTTTTACAAAGTCGTGAGTAAGCGCGAAGTTGGTTGTCGTTTTAGCCATTCTTTTGTGAGATAAGAGAGGGCACTTAGGCGCTCGGTCAACGGTCAACCACCGGGAAAAAGCACGACAGTCGACAGCTAATAATTGCAGACATTATTTTTTTTTCAGCTAACAAAGGTTGACTATTCTCCCATGTCCGTGTACTGTCGATGTATGGATAGGCTTAGGTAGATGCGTATATTTCTTTGTTAGTGTGGGTAAAGTAGGTAGCTACGTACTAAGACAAAATTGTTACTTCTATTAACAAATTGCTGAGTACGTGCGAATACCTTTGTTAGTTGAACAATTACATAGAATGAGAATCTAGATAGAGAAACGTATCCCCTACTCTTATTCGTAATCTTACTAGCGTAGAAGCTAAGGTAGGTAATACATATTATAATGGTAGATTTCTAACGAGTATGATTATAAGAACGGAGAAATATAATCTTGATATATGATTTTTTTTATACAAAAGTTAATCCCTAAATTATTCTTATTCTTATCCTGAGATTCCACGGTCAACTGATTGCCTCTAAGTATTACCGCTAGGTCGTAGTTGAGTCGAAATAAACATTGCCACTCTACAAAAATCTCCGGTTCTATATTTAATAAATAGGGAACACAATCTGAGTTATAAAGCAACATTGCTTAGTTCGCGCCGACCATTGCGTTCGTGGCACAGGCTAACGTCGATTAGTGTCGTCAAATAAAAAATACCAATAATTACGTGGCATGACAAACACAAATTTCAATGATAGATCACGGAGGCGGCCGGCCCGTAGCCGCGCCGCCCGCGGAGGCTGCGTGCCGGCCTGACATAACTCCACCATCATTATTATTTATCAAATAAGACCAAAACACGAATAAAAACCACGCGGCCATGCGCCCCGCAGCGGCGCGTGCGCACCCTCGGAACTTGTCAGGCCTGTCCTCGCGTCCTTTCCCGGCTAGTCTTCCTCATTACACGGACTAATATGTAAAATACAGTTACGTCAACTACAACATCTATGAAGGAAATCGTTTCATGGAAACGCTCGATGTTGACATTTATATGTATATAGGTACGGCATTTACAATCTTTTACGGAAAATTATTTCTCTTTGCGGTAAATATTTCGGATGCTGCCACGAGTTAATGACTACGCAGAATGATATTCTCTCAGTGTTTTATACATTTTTTTGTTAATTTTAAGGCGAAAATTACTTTCGTTTAGCGTTTAATTTAATTTCAGTCGTCGCCGAGAATTTCCATTAGCGAGAGAAATTACATCGCGCGAGTATTCGTTAGGCTTTACACGGCCAGCGGCCACCGGCCTCTCACATTGGGGACGTCGTACGAGGACGCGGCTCAGGGTTAGCGAGTGGTACTCGCAGTTTTACCGTGAAGAGGGCCGGCCATTAGCATTTGCGGCTGTTTTTGGTGTTCCCGCTCTCTCATTAGGGTAGTGCGGTTGCGAGGTGGTTGAACTTACCCAGGTCGCTGGTGCAGAAGGCTAGCTCGAGCTCGGCGTCCGTGCAGGGGCGGCAGTCGGCAGTGGCGGGGTCGTAGTGCCGCCGGTGGAGGGGCCTGGCCTCGTAGCGGAGTTCTGCAACTCTCCTCGTGGGGCCCTCCTCTGGCTCAGCCTCTACGTAGAGTGCGGCGCGTCCCCTGCGACTTCGGAAGCAACGGAGCTCGCGCCCGTCGCCGTCGTCCGGCGCGTACAGCGGCACCAGCTTCTCCGGACCCTCCACGAATAACCGCGCCGGGAATCTCTCCGGTTTCACTGCAAAGTGGTATTCAAAGATATAATACCGTGCTGCTTTTGAAATACGTGCTGGTACCTGAGATATATTTAATCGAAGGGTTTATATCTAAAGATGGGCGTTGAATATTTTTTGTCTGTATTTACGAGTCACTGCAGTTATACTCTTAAGGATTAGGCAAACCATATTCAATTCATTGTTATTGAAATTAAATTCAATCGTATGTTTGTTCCATACACATAGTTTTCCATTAATAACAAATAAAAGTAGTTACATGTACACATGATGGACTTAGGAAGTGCAGTGCTTAGACAAAACACAGTATACACGTACTAAACTCAATATACTTAATCGTTTAAATACGAGCAGCAATTTTCTTCGAAGGTATTTTCTATTGTAAACACAACATTTTATGGGCTGGCCACTTAGTCAAAATTGAGAAAGGCAAATGTGAGCTATTAGAAATGTGATAGAATTTAAATTATATAGTACCAAAAGGAACGGTAACGCCCACTAACGTCCCGTGTTAAGATGTTTCAAGAAGCCGTGAATATGAGAGACAAGATAATAACCCTTTTATGGCTTTCTTTTTCTTAAACATGTTTTATGTATACACAAAAAAAAGTCAGACCATTGATTCAACGTACTAAGTAGGTACTTACAACAATTCGTTCGAAATTTGTACATTTTAATTCATAGGGTCTCTGTCTACCCTGCTTTAAAAGGCGTAAATTGTACCTGTTTTTTTGCATAGTAAAATATCACGTTGATTTTCAGAATGCCCACATAAAATGCTCAGCTAGAGCACAATGTTTCGTTCTAATCGGTTTTTGGATTGTCCTAGTCGAATCAACGATTATGAAAAAAGGGCCAAAAGAAACGTGCACACATGTTAAATCCTAAAACCAGAACTCGTAACCGTAAAACATTTAATTACTTACCAACAGTTTGTTACGTCAATACTATTGGGAAAAGTATGGTTTACCTAATCCTAGTTGGAATACAGATAACAGCTTTTGTCATTTTTTTTGTCTTAACACTTCAGTTTTGAGATGCGTTCAAATACAATATTATCTAGTGCGAAAACATGACAGTTATTGCTTTAGAGCCATACAACCATGGATACATACACCACATATATGTAGTGCGACAAACAGTTCTTGGCCAGGTGGCAAAAACTTTGGTAAAAACAAAACACCAAATACAATCCAACAAAGGGAGAAAAATAGAAGTTAAGAATCATATTTGCCCTCGCACGCCAAAAGCTCCTCCTTGTGTGTTATGAAACGAACTAATTTTTTTAACGTTTTTTTTTTTTTCGAAATGCCTCACAACATGAACAAGTATGACAATTATATATCTTACATGTATTTAATATACTTGAATATTAAACAAAATCACTCACCTAAACCGTCAACATCGTAACTATGGAATAGTTCGGGCGGGTCGTCACCCCTCACCACCCTGATGCAGACATTGAACTCCTTGTCGCCAGCCGGCAGCGGAGGCTTGAAGAGCAGTCGCAGAGCCCCGCGCGGGTACATCCAGGTCACGGTACCCTCGCGGCAGCGGAGGTACACCGGTGTCACGGCCCGATGGCCTATCGTTGATGAGAGACCGCTGGAGACAAAGGAAAATAAAAGTTAGTTTCAGATTTATGACGTCTGCCTATTTTTTATTGTGTAAAATCTAAATATATAAAAGGAAAAGCTGACTGAATGCCTGACTGATTGACACATCAACGCACAGCCCAAACGGCTAAACGTAGGCACTTGAAATTTGGAACGGACGTAGCTTAGGTACCACAGAGGTGCACTAAGAAAGGAATTCCAGAAATTCCTACGGGAACGGCCATTAACGCGAAAATCCTTTTGTATGAAAAATCTAAACCGCTCAAGTTAGACGCTTGAAATTTGGGATGCAGGTACTACTAAACTACACGAATGAAATCGCGGGGCGTCCTCTAGTCCTGTAATATAATTTATCGCGAGCGTTGTTTGATAGGCACAGCTAAGCAAGCGCGGGTTAGATTAAATATAAATATGCAAACTTTGCAATTTTACGCACATGAGATACCTACTTAATTGATTGAATAGTGAATAGAATAGGCAAGTCAAAAAATGTTGTCAGTGATTGGTCAGTGTACAAATGCACTTTGTGGTCAACATTTTGTATTATAACATGTTGAAATTGTTTTTATGTCGAGATGTCCACTTGAAGGTGCCACCTAGGGCGCATCACGTGCGCGTCTCGAGGACATCGCCGGGTTCATTCTCTACCTCACGTTCGCGTCCCACTCTCGCCGGATCGTATAACAACATACACGTCATATAAAATAAACAGTTGGATACCACATTTATATAAAAGTTATATACACTTACATGTTCGGGGACAGTCTCCTCACGTCATACTTATTATTGCCGTTACGGCACGGCTTTAATCATATTTGGACAGTTTGATTGAACCCGGCCCGGGCCGACTACCGAAAACATTTTTTTAAATACGAAATCTCATTACATATTCAGCTCGCCACCGGACAGGCCGGTCGGGTCCCTTATTTGACTCCATAAAAATTATTAAAGATTGCCTCCCATTTTGGCGCCCATCGCTTAAGATTTTGCGCAAAAAGTTGCACCAACGTACAAGATAGTTCGTCACACTGCAATTAGTTCTGTCATCGAGATGACATGCGCCGGCGCAGCAAAGTTTGCCCCGAGGCTGTTTTAATTGGTGCCTAGTGATTATAAAGCACGGCTATTAAGAAGAAAGTGGACACTGAGAAGTGGTGTGCAATGGCTGTGTCACAGCGGAGATCGCGAGCATTTGCTCCCATAAACAAGCTGCTATTGAACAATTGTATCTGCTACGCTGAGGGCACGTGGGCCGCCCGAGGCAGCGCCCACGCCTCACCCACTCGCAGCTTCACATAAAACCTTATTGCATTTGCAGCATAAAGATTTTACACGACACGTGGACCAATAAAAACAAGACGCAGCCATTATTGTAAGCCTGGACCAGTTGGTCAGCGAATGCCATATTCTGACTTCTATGTAAATCGTTCTGCGACTTCTCGGTAAACTGTCATGTCACTTTATTGCATTTACAGTAAATGTATGTAGGTATGTATGTGTACTGGTACACTCGGAGACATTAGGAGCGACATCTCCTTCGTCGGGGGATCAGTGCGTCGAGAAAGCCGCCAAATCCCTGCTAATGAAGACTGCTGATATATGAGTTGTAAATTAATCGTGACAAGTGTGCAGGGTGAGTGGTCTCCGGCGCAGACACACACGTGGCCCGAGCAGCCCCTGTTGCACTTGACGTGACTTCCAAGGGGCGGACAGGTTTTTTTTTCTTTTCTTCATCGAATAGAACTGTATTTTCGATCTCTATTTCATACTTTAGTTTAGAAGTCAGTAATTATGCAGGTATTTTCTGTATAAATAGTAGGTAGTATAAGAAAGTAAGCACTTATCGTATACGCTTATCGTATGTGTAATGAAATCATTAGAGTACATTTGTCATATCTTACGTTACTTCTGACCTGGCTATTGGTTATTAGATTCCCTATGTTTCTAATATAATCCGTAATAGATATCCACGCTAAAGCAGTTTTATGAAGAAAATTACTAGATTATGCACTAGTTAGCAGATAACAAAATAACTGACGGTAGGCACACACGCTATTAAACTGCATTAGCATAAATTTACTTTTATGTGCTTTGACATTCCTGTAGGATCAGGTCTTAATTTAGCGTTTAATTCCCTGCGGGTTCATTAAGCAGGTTCGCTCGTTCCGGATTCGGTTATTTCGGTTTGACGTAGGTGAAGAAAAAAAAACAATCATAAAAAACTGACACACCCCGGCACGTCTCACAGATTATCGCGTCGCGAGCTACAACAAATACACAAGACCCTTTATGACAAGAAAAAAAACCACTCGTTTTTGTAACAAAATGTTTTTTTCGTACAATATACAAAGCTAAACTGTAGCGGGTTCCGCGTTCGCATTAACCTTACGACATTCAACGAAATAAAGTGTGTTATTTATTACTGTACGTTTATTCGTCATTTTAACTTAAGAATATCGATTCTGAACTGGGGTCGTGAGCTTTTAAGTAGTGTTCGTCGCCGATAAAAGTCCAAGAGATTCAAATTGAGGCAATCGTGATGCCATTACCAGGCAAATGACTCCGGCGCCTGATAAACTGTGTAAAAGGCACTAATGTATCGAAATGCGGTGTCTCTCTGCTCCGGCATTTGTAGAACCCTCCCTCATTATTACTGATGAATGCTGCATACGGGGACGTGCGTGACGAAATCAGGAATGGTCGATTACTTTCGATTTGAATTATTATTGCTGCTGCATGTTTCGTGCTAGTATCGGACATAAAATGAACGATGCTTATTAGCTGCATTTCTTCCAATACATGTAATATAATGCGTAATAAATATCCGGGAACTTGGGCTTTGGGGGACAGTGATACTGTAGACGATATGTGGAAGTACTTATTACATTGTTTATCTGGGTGGCATCCCTCTCGTTTCAGAAATTATATAGTAGGACCTAGGTCTAAAAAGTGAAAACGTTAATTAACTATCATTACATTCGATATCACGTTTCATTGGCAAATAAATAATTAATTTGTAAGTAATATTATCAACAGTGTTGTATTCACACGACGAATAATATATAGGTATACGGTACAACTGTATGCACAGAATAGAGGTGAAAGATAGCGCTCTAATGTTGGCGAGTCATTCTAAATGTTGGCTGATGATGAAAGCCACCGCACGCAGCCACGTCACTAGGAGCCATACGTCATCAACAACGTTAATTTACACAAATATCGGATTAAATGAGCCCGCTGTGTGAATTTTATAACTCACCAATTTTTCTCTAGACTCAAATTAATATTGCAAATCCACGAAAATATTTGACATTATGGCCGCGTTATGTTAATAGGAATATGTTCGTTATTGCCAATCTCCTGCGGTTTTTTACTGAATTTTAGACAAAACAGACATTTTTTTATGTCGCGTATAAATCTAGCACTAAAAATGTTCCTTTTATTTATGTTGGTGACATTATTTTTATCCACGTGAAGATGATGTAGTCAAGTGGCACTCGTAGAAAGTTTGTTGACTTGATAACAGGTCCCATAAAGCTTATCGTAGTCCCAAAAAGACTTGAATCAAATAAATGTGTTTCTTTTCTACGAAGTGTTTTATTTATTCTTGCCCAAACCTGAGTTGAGATAACAATGACGGCGTACGTTCAACCTCCTCGCCTAGGGTTCACACCGACTGATATTACCGCTACAGCATCACCTTATCCGCAAAGATTTAAAACTTACAACAAGCATATCTTTACAAGTATATATATAACCGCATCAATACAAAGAGACAACGCCTATAATGTATCAGAGCAATCGATATCGTTCGATTGTTCTAACTCGCATTAAATAAAAAGTAACTTTGTAGTCTTTGATTTCCATAAACAAGTTTGATCGATGATCTGGAGATACAGACGACAATGAAATGTAATCGGGTTTGTGACATCCCTAGCGGCCCACGCGCCGCATTGTGCCGCTATCGGCTCCGCGACACACACAACCCACACCGAGATTTATAAGCTTTCAACGACACACACAAAAAAAAGCACGCACACACACTCAAGATTTGAGCCGCGGTGTTGTAGGTCACAGTCGAGCGAGGCCGCTGCCGGAGCGCGGGCAGCGCTCAAGTTCCGTGATCCAGTTCTTGGTTGCCTTGGCGGTCACCAATCAGCATAATATACTCGTTTTACTTCGCAATTCATAATTACTACATTGACTTGTAAGCAAGTACTAGAACTGTGCATAAACTGTACCTAAGTAAACATATTATCTATGTAGGTACGTACATATTGATATAGGTAAACAAGTACATAGAATGCTAACATGTAGATATTAAAAGTGCGTTGCGTCGTACGCTAAGCAAGCACAAAAGTACGTATCGTATGGGTTTAAATTTATTGTAAGTGTCAAAGCATGTATTCTGAAACAATAGGCAGGTTGTACAATGGCAGGGCGGGTGCCCGCGGCGCGGCCTGCGCGCTCGCACGTGGGCCGAGTCCATTGTATTCATATTATAAGTCGGAGACGACGAATCATCCCCCCAAGCGGATTCCGGGCTTAACGACTCCACAGACAGATACATTCGAAGCTTAAAGTGCCTGAACAAAATGTATTATCGATCCCTTAAGGGGTTGTTCTTTGTCCCGCCAACTCTGGGTGGCTATTGCACTCTATAAGGAGAATGCATTACACATTTGGATGCAACATTGACTTCAGTCGTATATCATTGGAGAACAATAGTAATAAGCAGTTTATTTAAACTTGAGGCTGAAGCGGAGACCAATGCGGATTCTTTGTTTGAGCTCAGTAATAGTAAGACGCCTGGCGAAGTCTAGCTCGCTCTACATTCTAGAGTATTCCTAGTAATCATGTGCTACAGTTTCGATTGAGTGTAAAATAGAGTAATTGGTGCGTAGGTCTCGGAAATTGTTACAATGCGACAGTAATGGCATTGGCCGGGGTCTGCAGTGCGATACACAGTAAAATGCAGTGCGATACACAGTAAAACACTATTTAGGTCTTAAGCTGATACATTTAGAGGTGAATATCTCGTAACTATGATAACTGTAGGCGTGCAGGTCGATCTGTTCCGCCTGTAGCACTGGCTGGATGCGAGTATAGAAATCATATCCCTATATATAACGGGGGGAATGGATGCTCTACACTGACGTAGAGTCGTAACATAGAGCAAAATGTGTTGATTGTTAAATTGATACGGGATGTCGCGTGGGCGCGCTCTCGGCACAAGCTTGATTTATTCGAAGGATCTGGACAAGGGGACTAGTAGTGTATGTACTCAAAGAATTTAGTATTAATCAAGAGCGTCGCCGCTACAACGACCTTTGCTGGCGATAGGCTAATTTATTCGGCTTGGTTTTTACTTTAATGATGGGTTTGGGAGACAAGTGTACCTATATACAATGTCATAATACGTATATAAGGTATGCATGACAAAAATATAGGTGATAATTCAAAGGTTTATTTATTTATTCCATACTGATATGCGAATCCCATTCTGATCTGGGATGTGTCGACTATGGGATCTGGAATTTAGTTGTATACGTGGTATGAACTAGGAACTTGTTCCACGTAAAGAGTATCGGCCTTCAGTTACTTGTAACTGGATATTGACTTTCTTAACTTCTTATTATGCTTGGACGAAGGGTCCTTGTGATCCTAAGGTTCTGTCCACTCCGTTTTCTTTATATATATACACCTTTTTCCAACTCATAAAATTATAGCGATTCCAACAGTATAGACTTTTCTTGACTTTTTTATTGTAACATTTCCTGGTCAGAAAAAAATTTCAGTCAACATTTTAAACAAAAACTTTGTTCAGGAAAAGAACCATACAATTGACATCGCTATCATTTGTTGAGTATAAAAAAGTGGTATCATGACCCCGAAGTCATTCAATCGAGCCTGTGTCGAGTGAAGATACGCTGCTCACATAGCACTACTGTGATGAAATCGCAGGGCGTCCACCCAGTGCCAGTATTTAAAGTATGTATCCATCGATTCGAAAAAAATAACAGCTATTCATCAGCTACCTAAGCACAATACAAAGCAAACACTTACGAAGTGTGTGTCATACATACGAGTAGATACAACGTGTCAAGCCTGTGCCAGATCATCTAACAGCCAATGAGAGGCTGAGATCGTGCGCAAACATTCCCTATGTGGTGGCGTGAGTCGAGAGTTATGTGAAGTGTGAACTTACATGGCAAGTCCTCAGGTGTACATAGTAAGTACATTTGTATACTTAGGTATGTAATTACCTCTCAATTAGGTAGTAAATAATCACAGCTACATTCTTTACAAGAAGTTTAGTTGGGATTTAGTTAGCTAATATACGTACTAAATTTTTAGGTATCTATGATAAGTAAACGTAATCTCAATCAAGTCTATTTATTCATTATATCTGAAATTATTTTATTACGTGATCCAATTTATTAGGTACGCTTCATGAATCTTGGTGTTAGTTGCAATTAAAATATTTAAGGAGTTAAGCTTCGCTGTTATCTCTAAATAGCATGAAGGTAAGTTAAACATATAAACATGTATACCACATAATTCATATTTTGTGGCATAATATAAAAATTCGTCCGTTCATTTATTATTAACGCATGCATCCACAATAAATAAAGACATAAAATTTAATTTGAAATGTGCAATAAATAACAGTCGCTCGTAAATTGTGGCGCGCACTTTTGACATATATTTTTTTTTCAAGTTTTGTTTTTTTATATTAGCAGAAGTTTAGGCTGGCTCGGCCATGTGTGGACATCAGTCGCGGCGACGGGCGCCGGGAACTGACGGGCGGCGGAGTAACGGCGCCGGCACAGAGTACCAGGGAACTGACGTGTCGATGACGGATACAAGGTTACTCATTTACTTACTCTAAGCAATCAACGAAACATATTCCTGTGGGAAACTACGAGCGAATCATAATACATTGTCGATGGTATGGTAACCGATGTTTACATATGAGAACAGTGTTTACATTCCAAACGCCTACCGGTTGATTATTTTGTTTACTTACAAACGTTATAAAACGCATCTGTATAAATTTTAACACATTTTTTCGGTGTTGGATATTGTATCATGTAACTGTTGGTTGATATATTAGTTTTAGGTCAAGTTCATGTATGCAACATGTAGGTTTGTTATTATAACGAACAGAAACACGTTTAAAGTTCTATGAAAATACCTTTACCGCTTAAGTTTTAATAAGGCGACAAGACGCGCAATGCAAATTGTTATGCGTTAATTGGGTGAGGGACGTTTGTAACAATCGCAAAATTAACCAGTTTTTAAAGAGCTCCCATTGTTTTGAGAGAATCTTAATAGAAAGCCATGGCCTAGAGGCCAAGATTCCGTGGCCTCCGAAACCACAACATCATGCAATGGCAGATTATGCTGTTTTACCTAGAAGGTATTTGATGTAAAATTAATGATGGAATTATAGACTTGCATAGAAACCGTTGCTTTTCAAATCAAGAAGATTTGTTCGCCAAGATTGTTTTATGTCTTATTATGTCATTATGTTACGCTATTTTACATAAACCACCATAAACCACGGAATCATCGTTTTAATTAAAGATATTTATCTCTGAAATTATTTTTAATTTAAGAACGAATTTACTGTTAAGACTTTTGCATTTATTTATGTGAAGGAGTAATATACATTAAAATGAGTAATTTGCTTGAATGTTTATCCAATAAACTTTCCAATACTTGCCAATTCCATGCAAATATGACGTAGTCCGTCACCAAATGATAATCTTATATGAAAGCTTATCAAAGCAAACACGCTCGACAATATCATACCGAGTCGCATGGGAAAAGCATTTTGATAAACACAAATATTTGTACAAGTATTAAAAGTGCATGCATTTTTTTAAATCGATGGAAATTGGCAAAATATTCTCACGCTATCCCGTGGGAGAAATAATATGTATTACGGACTCGTAAGTAGGTATGTATAAAATTTATGAATGTGCATACTTTCCACTTATGGACACGCAAATATAAAGGGATGGCTTTATTTTTTTTGAAAATTTGTGTTAAAATGAATGAATTTCATTTCATCAATTGATATTATGAATTAAATATACAGAAGTCCCTTCTATGCGCAATTAATTGCGCTGTGACAGGTACTAGGTAGTTAGGGGACTTCTATATATTAATTTATACGATGATTTACGCTATATAACCCGAAACATACCTACCTATCTAGTACCTGCCAATTCGCACTGAAGTCCCCTAATGGACGTAAGCACACCAAGAGCTACCTACCATAAACTACAGACTGTTTGCTTCATTCTAAAGTTGAAGACGTACAAGATAAACATTCCAGTCCTATGCAGAACACACATGGCTCTACGCAAGGTAACTTCACACGTTTGTTTGTTCTACTCAAGGTATTAAAACGTACTCTAATCTCAATAATAAAAACTAAATAAACATATTAAGTATCACTATCACCTGTTCCCACAATTGAACCTCGTGGCTATTGAGATGTTCCCATACCAATTCGAGGTCTCTTATCACTGATATATGCCCCAGTCTCGATGCTATCTCTGATATCGCGCGGTTCACACGCCCACGGTGACAGCCGTCAATTTCACTGACCCCTATGCATCCCTTGTGTCAACAAAACGTTGTCTGTCAATCCTCGTGGCTTGGCGACAGCATAACAAATAGGCCTTAAGAATTTAGTATCCAAGCCATACAGTGCACATGAAAAGAAAATTAACGGCGCGATAAATCACTGACGGTTTGAATTTGGAACAAAGGAAAATGTGAGGCTAGTCTCGACTGCCAGTACTGTCGGAGATGAGCAAGCTCGGACATTTAACAAATTGTTAGATTTACTACCCCCCTTAACATTAACAACAAAAGTTATTACACAGTGACAACTTGATTTTTTCCCTTTTCTAACATTTGACATTTCCTTAATATGTGAAAAAGAGAAAACCGTGTAAATTACGCTGTGTACTTAAATTGTTTTAAATTAATATTACAAGTGTCTAGTGGGTTTATTATGGGAATATTAAATAATACAACATATTGTAAAAGAAAATTTTAACTATCTAAATTCTGTTGTCCAACATAAACTCATAAACTTGGCACCGTAGAGATAAATAGCAAAATTATTGTGTATTTATAACCCACAGTATATCTCAAACACCTCAAGAAAAAAAAGTGTAAGTAATACGTTAACAAAACTTCAATGAAATGTAAAGCGACAGCAGGATCATCATGGGCCCACTTTATATGACTAATAGATTGAAAGTGATTTAAATCGATCCATAACATACAGCGTGATGTATGATACCTCTATAACAAACACAACGTTGTAATGGGGACGTGTTCTGACGTCTCAATAATGCAAGCAACATCGATATTATCTCACACGAGTGACGGTATCAATGTAAACAAACTTGCAAAAGATAACTCATCGTTACTTAGTGAAAGTTGCACACCTCGCAAGGCAGTTGCGCAAACATTGTGCCCCAGCGCTTTATACTTCACTTGTACTTTATACAATCTAAGCCTAGATCAAGATTTACGGGCTCTAATAAATTCTATGTCGATTGCATGTAAGCGAAGCCATTGAACAGTCGCAAAATTCGCGGTGTGAGAAGACCAGTCTCCTTGCGTGATTGCCCCAATTTCGTTGGGAGCATTAAAACTTATTGCCTAGTTCCATACCTCGTTAGTGAAGTCATGTAACTTTATTACGTAAGGTGGTGTTTAACGTTTAGAGGAAGTACAAGATTTCTATGACCTTCAAGTTTGTATTTAAGGAGGCCGGCGTATTGAGTACCCGAAAACTGAGAGCATATATGAAAAGATGCAAGAGGTTTGCCAGGATGTGACATAAAGCTTGATGTGTATTTTTGTGATTGCTTATTTCTAACTGGCGACCCGCCCCGGCTTCCCATGAGTTATCACTGTTTTCTGTTGCATTATCAATGTATTATTCATATAAAACAACGAGAAAATTCGGTGCATAGTTTTAAAGATCTAAGCATACATATGGACAGACAGCGGAAAATCAGCTTTGTTTTATACTATGTATTGAAGAAGAAGTTTAAGTCTAAGAAGTTTATTTTCTTTAGTTACCTACTTGAGCCCATCAAGTGTTTCTTGAAACGCTAGATCGTGACTATACGTACCTATACAAAGTACTTAGAAGGTACTTAGTTTTTTTTACTACAGGATGCCTACGTTTCGTTGCTCCAGCCCGCATCGTACCGGCTTAATGAAGACATGAAGTTTAACCGCGCTAGTCTATGTTGAGCTCACTCTGTGTACGTTGTTTATGGCAATGTAGGTCAGGTGCGGCACTATGCCCCATCTCGTGTTAGCGGGTTCACACGCATGCGCCGAATACGCAACACCTCGTGGGAACGCCGCGTGCGGTTTGTTAACAGAATACTAAAAACTCACTTGCATTTTTCAATTGTTGCTCCAGTTTTTTTTCTTCGCAACTACCTACACATTTTACAATTTTGACTCGGAATTATTACTTAGACTATACATTGCAATGTTCCCTAACAGATTTGAGAGAGAAGCATTTCTTGCAAGTTCGGTACGGTAATTATATTTGTAGAATAACAAAATCTGTAGTTGTTTCAACCAAAAAAATATTCTAACAAACTTAGCTAATAATACGACAAAATTATAGGTACTCATAGTATAATTAAGAAAATAACAGCGTGCTCAGCAACCCGTTGAAGTCTTTTATATCGACTAATGAAAATACAAAACGATGAGGCATTTTTTGTGTTAAAAAAGAAGTTATAATACTAATCGGAACATTTCACGATATTTCGATAAAGCACTGTACCTTCACTGACCATTGTAAGCTGATCTATATGACTTATAGGCGCACATACCAATCCAAGACTAGGATAAATTTGGACATTATGAAAAGAGCTTATTTTTAACTTGATTGCGGACGGTCTTTGAGCGATGACGAAATCTACTGGAGTGTGACGATAACAATGCTGGGAATTTTCATCCAGATTCATGAGCTCTCCACGGCTTATGAAACCCATTCCTCGATAACCATAGAGTCGGCCCATATTGTAAGCTATTGCAATGATATCAGTATTCAAGTTCTTCTAGATTTAAAGTATTATGTATCTACCTAAATGTTCACATATAATAATAACCACTCACTAATAAGCAGAGATATGCATTGATTGTGTAACTTACATATTGTGAACTACGAATTAATGTTTGAAGTGCTAGCTTGGTAGCTTGCTACTTACATACTCCGCTGTATTGTTCTTTAAAATCGTATTACCTTCTGTGAGTTATATTGTATACAAAGAGCTGGGAATTTCTGCAAATATTCACTATGTTTATCAGCGTTTTCGACAGCGTTTCAGACAATGCATGTTTCTATCGGGTGCAATTCAGAAAGTGTCCTACGGAGTTGCATAGCCTAATACCCCCATCGCGCTTTTACAATAGGACAACCAGGAAAACGTCATCCATACCAGTTGGATATACCATTTATGCGAACCAAGTGGTTTGCGTCTACTTTCATAGCGCGAACCGCCAGGATGTGGAATGACTTGTCGGAGTCTGTGTTTCCTGCGCAATACAGTCTGAAGGTCTTAAAGTCGCGGGTAAAGAGGTATCTAATGAACAAGCGTGCTCCATCGTAGACCACATCGCTGCTTAACATTAGGCAGAATGGTGGTCAAACGCTTGTTCACTGTGTTAAAAAAAATGTTTTATTTTTATCACGGCCACAGGCGTGGTGTTTCTCTAAAAGAGTTAAGTAATAGGAACACGATTTTACATGGAGATCGTTGTGAAATACTTTTCATTCTTATAGAGGAAACTCCTGGTTTTAACTTCCCGGTCCATAGCCGATGGTTGTAGGCGCGTGCTTTATCAAGTTTTTTTTTTTGCCCACTGCGCCGGGGAAACGGCGCGCCTCCACGTGCGGTGTCCAACGGAAATTGGACGAATCGTTTGACCTTTTTGTGAGATACTGTGTGTAACAAATGACCCACGGCGCAACACTCATTGCTTTTTAATAATAGGTAATTTCGTAAATCACAATAGTTATTTCGCAAGAAGTTGATCGTTACATACGTAGATTTCCCAAAACATTATTCATTTAGTTTTTACTTGTGCAAGAAAAAACCTATCCAAGCTATATTACTACATAGTATAAAAAAATCTTCCCGCTCTCTATTCCTATTTATGCTTATATCTTGAAAACTTGGCAACGGATTTTCATGCGGTTTCTTTTAATCTACCCAGCGCTCTCTGTGGCAGCATTCGTCCAGCAGTCGACATCTTGTGGCTGATGATTATGATGCATAATACAATAGATAAACACTTAGTATGAGCATTCACTGCGCTCGTGCGAAGCCGGGGCGGACCGCTAGTAATTAATAATGTATTTATACAACAGAACAAATTTAAATGCTCAGTTCAACTTCGATCACAACTTACGCGCAGGTTTCTCTCAGAAGCACACGAGCGATATTGTAATCTTGCGCCTGTTTGACCGACAAAACAACCTCTCATGTCTACTTTAAAAGAGCTTGACTACTACGAAGAACACTGTAACTAACGTCCAATTTCATTAAAAACCTGTATACGTTAAGGTGACCTGTGTACGACGATATTATCGAGAAGGTGAACCGAGTGTTTTTGCTTGGACCTCCCATTATAGTGTTCATCACATACTTGTAGATCATGGAACAGTGGTTCTATAAAGCTTAGTACGGCCATGCCGGTGCAAAGCGGTCTAGCCGAAGGCGGGGCAGGCGCGCAAAGCCGGGGCGAGCTGTAATATTTTCCGCATTGAGGTTGCGTGCTCGCTGCCCCGAGCTGTGACAATTTATGGCGGACCACAGGAATAAGATGGACCTCGGACAACTAGCCCCGGGTTTAGACGCAATGAAACTGTTTCTTTAATGTTAAGACGACTTCGCTACGCTTCTGTGGTGTGCTTAGAATATTTTAGTGGTAATCGTAAAAAAACGTTACAATAACACATTTCATTTAGACATTACAACTAAGTAGGTATAATAATATTAAGGTACCACCTAAAAGTTTCAAAAACTTGTTTTGTTTTAGTACAATCCGATACCCTGTGCTTATAGGATGTATAATATGTAAAAACAATCAAAACGAGTGGGAAAATAATGAAGGACATCTGTGTATTGTATATTTTCATTAGAATATTGCCAACACATGTTACAACGAAGCGTAATATACATTTATATCTACTTGTAGTAATTTAAACAGATACGCGTTTTTTTTTTTTCTTAAATTAATTGCGGAAACATAAATAGGTACTAGAATTCCCAAAGTTATATCTACATTACATAGATATATTTATCCGTACATATAATTAATGATACAATAGCGGATCTGAAAGTGCCTATACCTACATATTAATATTTTTCCCAGTAATCGTTACTGTACTTTATGTAAGCAAAAAACATGCTGTTTATTTTTGAAGTCTCTATGTCTGCTTATGATTATCGAGAACCACTTAAACAAAATCAATGTAATTTCGTGTAAAAGTAGTTTAGAACTAGGAGTGACACATCAGAGAAAAAAAAACACAAGTTCCGCGAACTATCAATTCGCGGGCACAACCACTTGTAGTACCTACTTAAATATTTATGATGCTATGAATGTTCCTTTTAATACTTGCAGATATTTCATACAGTGACCGTGGTTGAAGGAAGGTTGTGTTGCGCTTGCCGCCGCCACCGCCGCCGGCGACCCAGTCCATTACGACGGAGCAAGGCAGACGCCGCCCCCGGCGCGTTGAAAATGTAATCTCGCTAAACAAGTATCTACATACTTATATTATTTTTATACCTAAATAACGTTATAGCTCTCGATCACATGATTGCTCGTGTTCGCATAATTGTATAACACACGTAATTATTTGCCGATACGCTTTGCAAATACATAATTGCGCCATTTCGATTTTAAAAGGCGCGATATACATTTTTATGGACACTAAACTCTTTTTTTTAATTTCAACACATTATCAGAAGTTGCTGAATGATAATGTAGTAATGTCTGATATGGTATCGGTAATTTGGTTGGTATATTATAGTACAATGTGCTTTGTGTTGGGTATTTATGGTCCGGTTTTATAAGGAGGTGGGTGCGGCGGCCGCGCGAGCTCAAGTAGGACCACGACCCCGGCACGCGACCACTGTCTACCAAACTAGGGATACTATGTGTGCCTATATTAAGACATATCCTAAAGTAGAGTTTATAGACAGACACCGACATTCTCTTGCATCTTGCACTGAGAATATATACCGACAATTAATTACCTAGCACGACCGTTAAAATGTTTGTTCTTCAACTAATGGAACTTAGTTGAAAAGAACAAACTCCTGTAGGTGTGTGTTTTAATCAATGTTCTGATTACAAGTTCCGTGCCGTACCTACGTTGTAAAATTTTATGAATCAATTCCAGTAAGGCATTAGTAACGAAAGCACTATAAAGTACTACAAACGCATATTGTGTACGGAAATGTACCACTGTATTATATTGGACTTTTCGGTACAAAACGTTACATAGAAAAACGACACATGTTCCTATTTCTTATTGTAGGTATTGGTGTAACGACGGCTTAAATAGTTGTTCTTACATTCAAATGTTGTAAGCCTTGACGGCCGCTCCAGCTTCCTAATCAGCCCGATACATTAAGAATTGATTAGCATCGATAAATAAGGAGTTAATTTGAAGTGGACACACCACTACTCAGCTTTATTGCCTTAACGGTTACAAAATCTATCTAACAGGTAAGTAAATCACTAAAAAGCTTTCTTTCCTCTCAATAGAATAAAATTTTTATCGCTTCGACATGCGTATGTTAAAACAGGCTCACGGCGACGCTAATAAAGAATTACTGTAATGTTATTCAAGTTTTTTTTATTTAATATCAACGACTTTTTATTATTCTTAGTAAGGAAATATAATGGTACATACATTTGTTATGAAAATGTGAAGCCTTTAATAGTTTAAACAAATAAATTCACATTCATAAGACGAAGTAAGTTAAATAGAACTTTTACAGGTATGTAGTATTATTCAATTTAGAGTTTATTCTAGGTACTTAATGTGTGAAAAATATGGTCCAGAAAGTTGCCTACAACAATTTTCCGAGAGACTTAGAACATTATACAATAATAATAATCATTATGTATTTCGTAGATTACAAAATCACTCTAGTATGTAATTTGGATATAGATCCGTGGTCTGCGTATCGCCACTCAGTTAACTAGGTGCATGTTAACTAACCGTCTAATAATACGAGATAAGAGGATATTTACGTGTCAGACAGTACCTTAAGCCCAAAGTCAAATTGATTTACAACAAACGCCAGCCCAGCGGAATGTGCCGTTAAGTACCTAGCTGATATATGATCTGATCTCGCAGATAAGCAGCAAAGAACACCCGTGACTCGCTTTAACCAGGGCAACCCTATACCGCAGTCTCGCTTCCTTCCTACTTCTGTGAGCAGGACAGATATAGTGATAAGACTGTTTGCACCAGTTGGTCAGTTTCCCGACTAGATTCAAGTCCGTTAGTCCGAACAATGGGTACGCAGCTGCCTCAAACTCTCTGGTCTAGATTTTCTCAGAACTATTTTTATAGGTAGTGCTGTAGGTATAGGTAACAACCTCGTACTTTCCAATCACGTATCTAGTAGTGTATGTTGATGCAATTTCTAGAAAGTTGTAGGTAGATACTTTTTCTATTGTACAACTCTTCTTGGACAAGAGTTACGATTAATATACGCATAATAAATTCTCTGTACATTGCAGATTCGACATTGACACAAAACATCAAATATAAATCACGCAATTGACACAGAAATGTCGTTTGTAATTGACAATTTTCTCGTTTATTAAACAGGATCCAGGTAAGGGTTGCACAACTGTCTTATCAAATGTACGTACACGCATAACCTTAAGGGATAACTAACACATATTTTGACGTTTGTCCGATAGCAGACGCAGCGATATAACTTCCGCGTATTCAATACTACTTACATATTCAGCAAGTACCTATAGACCCTAGAATAGGCATGATTCAGCGCAGCTTAGTCCCCGGGTGTCCTGATAGTGATTGCTCGCGGTGCAGTGTGGTTGGCCAGTGCAACGACGTGGCGGCGCGCGGCGGCGGCGGCGGTGGCGCGTGCGCAGCGCTCTTACACAACGGCCGACCGGTCCGGCGGGATTCTGGATCAAACTAGCTACCACTATAAACTAGATAGATAGTATTCTAGTATTCTCGGAACCAACGAAAAGTTGCGATACCTAATTTATTATTTCGAAAGTTGGTGACTTGTTGAAATTTGCAGTCTATTAAACTTTTCACTTTATTATGAATAACTAGTGACTTGAGTTTATATTGGACATCACTTTCTTCTCAGAATTGAAGTAAAAATTAAGCACCTGTATTCATGAATTTTACTTATTTACCTATTTTGTGGTAAGTTGACTACCTGAAAGTGAACAGTGACAACCGCATTTTCATTGAATGTACTTATATACTACGCCTTAAGCAAAGTATTTATCGTCCAGCCACCGACTGTAGGTGGTTGCAACTCTTGTAAGTAGACTTGTATCAGATTAACTGTTTCTGCTGCAAATACAAATTAGATTTTAAACATGGACATATAGGTATGTTTAAAATAAGTACTTTACAAGTTACTGTACATTACGTAGAATATCGTGTATGAACTTCTATATTAAAAATGTCTGGAAGCACTTCAGAAACGTGATGGGAACGCGAATTGGTCATTTTTAGAATAGATTTCAATTCTAAAGCTCAACCCTTAGAGTAACAAATATTATAATAAGCATTGATAATAAGAGTGCCAATCTTCGAATTATTAGTTAAGCTGCCGCCAAATAATAATTTCGTTTGGAATTAGCATTTAATTCCTCGGTATATCAAGAGTTATAAGTTCGAGGTGTGATACGGAAAACGTTTTAGTGTTTAATATCCAGCTTATCTATTTCGCATCAGTCCCATCCAATTAAGTAATTTGCCGAAAATACATCACGATAATCCACACTGAGGTGTCATATAGATATGAAATGGTCTCGCTTTGAATATAAGTGAACTTGTTTCGAAAGCCGGTAGCCCAAGTCCGATCTGACATAAAAATAAATACCTACATACGTATAAAATAAAATAAAGGAAACAACAAGCTAAGAAATAGAACGCCTCCAAAACTCCAGATTTCCTTTCTCCTTCTCTCTTTGGCCCCGTAGCACCTATTCTGAAATAGCCCTCTGCTCAAGTAACGACTGTTTCTCTTAAATCGTGTTTGTGTAAAAGATACGAACTACGCTCAAGCGTTACTTGAGTTCCGATTATTTATCGTTTGACAATACGGGCGTTAGTGTCGTAAAAAGAGCGTATTATATAGATTGTATTTACTAAGACAAACCCGTAACATAGTCCATTATACATATTATAATAAAACGGTACTTCCCAAAGATAAGAGAAACTTAAACAACCTCTAATGGTCAAAATATGAACAAATCTTATATGAAATTTATCAAATAAAAAGGTAGGTATAATAAACTTGTATGTAATCCTAATGAACTGCCTTGTATAGTGGATAACATAAAATATGCAAAATCTATCCGAGACTCTATTTTGCAGAGATGAGCGAATAAACGTGATAAACGAGCGCGAACACAAAGCCCAATTAGAGGATCGTCGCCAAATCGTAAATGACGATATGACATTAACAATAATGACTCCAAGAAAACCTATAAAGTGACCAAAGCCGCATCGCCGCCTCGACCATTGTGCCCCCGAGAATGTCAATTAAGGTTTTTAAATTGACAAGCTTGAGAGATTTATTTTTGGCATCGAAGCCGACACGATTAGAGGATTGGTTGGTTTTAAATTTCGATCTCCTTCAAAAATGGAACGAGTGATTTTCAGCACCTAACCGCCGGATTCTGAAACGTATTTTGTAAGTTATTAGATACAAAGTTGCATGATGTCTTTGTCATTACAAGAGTGACAATGGAAACATGAATTTGAGAAGGTCTTTAATTAACATGCTTTTGAAAAGTAGGTCATAAGCCGCAGGCTTGGCTAAACATCAGCATTGTCAATTTTAAAAGATGCCAGGTTTTTCCCGGTTCTTTGGGTCAGTATAAGAAATTAATTCAAAATACCCGTTTTATTTTTGTTTTTAAAATCATACATGACGTCCGTCAAGCTTTGTGTTATGTACAACTGTATGTAATCCACATATAACGATGAAATAAACAAACTTTGAACTTTTTAACTTTATAGTAATCAAACTGATTTTGTATGCGGATTAAGTACCTTAGTGCTTGGTTCGCGTTTGGAAATACTGAGCCGTAATGTTGAATATTATTCTGCATTGAAATACCAATCAGTGGACGATGACAGGCGTGTGCTGAACATGATATCGGATGTCTGTAACCTGAACGGTGTGCGCCGAGCCAATGTCCACGCCGGACCACATGCTACGTGATGTGTATAATATGCAACATCCTTTACCGATTAAGTGCATTTTAAGGTAATAGGAAACCAAAAGAGAGAGCGTAGGTTACTAGGCAAGGCACTGATTATACAGAGTTATTGCACAAACGTTGATTTTGGGTGGTAAGTGAAGATTTGTGGCAACAATTCAGGATTTGAAGAATAATTTTCCAACAATTACCAATTTTATTTTGTTTTTTTTTAAGTGCATCCATTCGATTTGTCTCTGAGTTAATAAAGGTAACAGAACTATTAGAAATATGTACGTACCCATTATGAAGTATTATTTTCCGTTGTATCATTTGACATATCCCTAGCTTATACACAACTTTACCTACGCATTACCTTCTTATAGAATTATTTCCGAGAGAGAGAACAATTAAATTAACAAATTGTAAGTACTAATTGGGTAAACAATCCTTGCACTTAGAGAATCTCCTTACGGTCGACGTTTTGCAGATGTACGTACCTATATTAAAAGATCAAAAATACGTACCTATATTATAAATCGCTAGTGTCATTATCTTAAGTTCCATACACGTGGTGCTTTAACACTTTCGTGGACACGTAAAATGAGACAATAGGTTTTACCGTTATCGCCTGGACGGGCGTGGTGTGTCCCCGAAAGGGTTAATGTATCAAATAACACCAGTAAAGTCATAACAAAGATTCCCATCATCAGCAATGTATTAACAACATCTATTGTTTCATCGGTACTACCTAATGTTGATAAAAACGTTCCTTTGTTATTGTCAACATAAGGCCAAGTATGCTTTAAATGCTGAATCGTGTGGCTTGATCATTCATTACCAAATATTTAGTGTATCTATATATATACATATATAAAACTTGTGCTGACTAATTCATTCCTAACTGACTTGCCATCGCATATCCTAACCCTGAAACCTGACCCTAGAAAGCTGAAATTTTTCACAGGGGTTCTCTTCATAGGGGTAGAAGTTAATATGAGAAAAACTTTAATTCTGGAGTTATGGTCCTAGACCTTTTTTGACTATATTTAAATAGAAATGAAATCGCGTCACTAGTTACATTTTAATAATTTTAAGAGTTTTAGAACCTCCATTGTGGATAAACTTTTTATAGCGTAAAGGTATTTGAAAAACGTGTTTTACCTACCTAAAGCTAATTTCAATTAAATTATTTATTTCTTGAAATCTTTGCCGGTAGATCCTTTTAAAAAGCGTTAAATAAATAAAGAAAATAATAAAGGAAATATTGTTTTCTAATAGAACATTACTACGTACGTATCGTACTAGTACTAAGATAATCTTGATTATTTGAAACATATACACGCCGCCTACAATGTGTACATGACTTTATGATTTATTTTCTCTGGCTACTTGCTATGTAGTAAAAACTCAGTAACTCATAACACAGACAGCGCCTACAGAATACAGTTGAAATATTTACACTTCGTCGCCCACATTCGAAATTTAGAATCAACAATTTACTTGTACATTTATTTTGTTTTGTGCCAGTACGACCACTTGACGAAGGTTTCATGTCAAAATTTTGTCATAACATAACTTGAAACTGCGTGGGTTCATTGACTATGCAATTATTATTAGATATATTCCCTACAAAATGGCAAACATCCATCATGCGAAGGATATTAAAAGTCACGAACAAATTTGTAAAAGGTACGTTTTTATCTAAGGGACAGACCCGGCGACGACCATGACGAAAGGCGAGTAATGCAGTTTTGATTGAGTGCGTGGTCACGGAATGAGACATTATTCATAGTCTGGTATGACAATCGCCGCGCTCATCGTTTCAATGTATATCATAGAATACATCTACGAGTAATAACTGTACATCATGCTTTTTAAAACATATCACAGTTTTATAACTTAGGTGCATAGAAACTAAAAATAATTCTAATCATTACTATCCCAAACGCTAGAAACCGTTAGACTCGCGGAAATACTTATTTGGACCGTGTTTTTAAACGTGACTGCATCGAAAAGGTTAATTTGCCTTATGGCCAGATAAGTATAGTTGTACAAACGCAGCTGTAGTGTAGGTATCTACTCGGCGCAGTATTGTAACACGCAAATGGCTGGCAGTGTTGGACTTTCTCTCGAACAATAGCAATTGAATCACGACTTACTCGCGACTCGCGCCTTTGATGGATCATTCCAGAGACAAACGCAATTTTTTTTTTTAAACCGATACATTTTTTTTTAAAATCGATGTAAGTAGGGTATATAGTACCGGCCTACTTAGTGGCCAGTTAGTTTTTTTACTGGGGCTAACAAACAGTCGGTAAATAGTAGACTGTTCGGAGAAGGGATACCCAGCGGCCCCTTCGTGTGGTCTCTACAAATTCCTCACATCTCTACAATACATATTGTAAACGTGCTATGTACTGGAGGATGGGGGTGTAAGGTGTACACACACAGGCGTGAACACTAACACGTTCCCCAAACAGCGAGGTGTGAAAAGCTTCGCCCGTCCGTTGCCACTAAGTAAGCCGCTTACTCGTAAATCCGAGAAACGAACACATCGTAACTTAGCGATATTTCATTTTATTTTACCAGCTACCGCATTCTCTGAGCAGATTACACTCAGACTTCGAACATACACACCTAATACAGTCAGCACTTTAATAGCAACAACTCTGTTCTTGTCTAACTTTAATTAGGCACTACTTTCTAGCTTTTGTCGAGGTTCCGTTAAATACGGCCGTAAGACATTATAATTCATAATTTGCGCTTATTTTTAAAACGTTATATTATCATAATTATCTATATAAGTAGATATTGAAATGTTAGCTAGAGGTAAATAACACGTGAACCGAGCAATCCGATATTATATTAGAGTTTGGTAATGACTAAGAAATAATAAATCGTGGCCCTGTAGTTAACGGTACTTTGATATTAAAATCATAACTGTCCACACGGTATTGCAAAACTAAAACTAAACTTCCCAATATGACAGCGACTGTCCTCAATAGCATGTCGAAGTAAACAGCGACTACAGTGACTTACAACAGAGTTATTGAGATAATGTTTCACCTACATGAGACAGGATGCACGCGAGTCGGCGGTCACTCGCTTGGCATTAATCATCACGAACGCACTTTCGTGACACGAGAGGAAGTACGAAATTGGGGATATGTGAATAAAATAGCAATTTACAATTAAGTATGTGGTAGGTAGAAACTAAAACATCACAACTAGATAGTGGCAGCACCATCGGACACAATAAGACCTTTAATAAGGGCTGCTTGTGAAGCCAATTTACCGATTATCGGAGGAAATCTCTCGTACGGAGGCTGTCGGCTGCCCACCTCCGCCATTGTTGTGTCGCCTTCGTTATGAACGTGGATATAAAATCACGAGTTATGGCGCGAGCGCCTGTTCTGCTTTATGGCATTCTTTACTCCTTTCACTGGGTGTTCAATTCGAGAACGCATAATTTAACTTCATTTCCACTTCATACCTACCGAGAAAGAAAGTCTTATATAGTTTAGAATAAAAATGAAGAAGATTTAATTGAGAAAATCGTCCGCGATAGCAGCCGAGGCGCGTGATGGAATTCAATGGGCCAAAAAGAGGGGCATCTTTTTGTATCCTATGAATTTTCGATGCCTTTCGATTATGTTTTAACCGCTGATAGGATGAACGATCAACAAAAGACAGTGTGCATGGTTATTTTTTAACAGTGAAGAGTGGAGATTGCAGTGGGCTATAAATGGCCCGGCAGAGCCTGCGGCGGCGGTCGCCATTTGCAATCGGTTATGGAACGACCGCGAACCTCTTTTTACATTATAATCGGTCGTCCCCACTCGGGTTTGTCTTTTTGTTCTGTCCACATAACCGATGGTCGTCCAAAAAGGAAGGCCAGTAGGCTTGCGCCCTTGCCAAAATTCTCTCCGTCGATATACTTTAAATATTAATGCGTCCGCGGGCAAAAACCATACAACTAATTAACCGTAGGTTGCATTGCAATGGTGATAAGTATGGTTGTTATTTTGGAATGTTGTTTGTAAAATCGGCAGAGATTGATTGGTATTAGAGGAATGTCGCCGGCAGAGGGTAGGCTAGTTGGCGCGACGCAGTGCGGTCCGCGCTGGCAGCGCTGGTGATCAGGTTGCAGCGCCCGCGCCTCATTAACAACGCAACTCGACCACAACACCTACGTAGTTTTGCATGCAAAATGCACCATATCCTGTTTCAGCATTCAGAGCAGCTCATATTCCGCCTGTTCATCGAAATAAAAATTGTTTGTCCACGTCAATTATTTTTTTTTTGTATTATGACTACGACATGAAAAATTAAGATTTGTCAGCATTCGTGCCGCATTAATATGCAGTTGGTGGAGCGTTGTGATGTTGCGCACGGGGCACGGGCTGTGCCATCATCATCGGGAGACACTGATAATATTGAATTATTTATGTATTCAACAGGTGTCCCGCTGTTCCTGAATGTGAAATTTCGGCAAAAGGATGTCGTTTGAAACGATTTTATATAATGCCTACGTCTCCAAACATTAAATTACCATTTGATTTATCAGCTATTATTCTGTGCGTTCGGACGGAAACCTGAGAATTTTGTTGTTTTGCAGTCTTGATTTAATTTAGAACAAACTATAAAAAGTAGAAAAAAAAACGTTTTGTGATATATGATTTATGAACGTCATAACGACGGCGGCGCGACGCGACGGGCGTCCTATAGCTTTTTTATGTAAAAAAAAAAACATTGAGGTTTAGCGGAGCCCGTTAAATGCTTACATTACAATTATCACTGAAGTAATTAGCATCCGCGGCTATACCATAAGAAAATGGAAGAAAAAATACACAAGACGCAAACACAAAGAACTCCTTCATACTGTACTGACAATGCCGCGCCACTATTTCACTGATAATTAGTATGTTTCTTTGAAAGAAATCTGTGTTTGTTGAATGAATAGAATGGGAACATTCTGTCTGTGGAGAGATCCAAGGTTTCGCTGTCTTATTGGAAACTTATTGACGTAGAGAAATGAGGATAGTACAATTCGAAGATTTATACCGTGACTACAGTAAAATACGGTTTTGTTAAGTAATATCCAATTGGATAGCATACGTTTGATAGATTTGGTGTGTTCTCCAAATGAACTACCCTACCTAACCTACATACTTAAAGCAAACTATAAATCTAAACAAGGCGAGGATCTCAAACGAGCTAACATAAACAGACTGATGCATTAATTGGTGCCAAGGATTCTGTACCTAATGTGGTGCCTTGTACAACACAAGTACTTGTATTTTTCACATGAAGGCATGTGGCAAGTGAACATTATCAACATATTTAAAATAAACCATCGGCACATTAACATAGAGTCGGTTTTAGAACGTTGATATCACACTCATTATAAGCTCAAGTACCTTCCTGAAATTACGCAGTATCTCTTGTGACACTGTTCTTTGTCGATCATAAAAATATTTCATGAAGCATGAGCCATGAATGGAAATGTGATAGGATGGTATAAGTATGTGGGAAGTGTTGGGGTGATGCGTTTACACGAAACTATTTTCGATGTGGCTCCACTGTGATCTGAACTTATTAACAATTTGGTATGTTAATTGCTGATGTTGTTATGAAATCATGCTTTAAGATGCTTAATTAAAGTGAAAGTTCGATAACCTTCACATAAACTAAGTGTGTGTACATATACTCAAAACTATTTTTCTATGTTTACGAAAAAACTGCATTATGTTCAAACATACTGGTTTGTAGTTCGTACCTACATTAAAAGTACCTTCTGAAAAATCTTAAAATAATCGCATGACCGCAAAAAATAACCGCGCACAATCATAAGTATTTTCATTCTTGGATTTTCCAAATTGTCATCTAGCAGTACCTAGGTATCTATTTAGTTACTTTAGCAATACCACAATTTTCCAAAATCAGACAATACAATCAAATAGCGACTTAAGTGCCTATGTAGATTGACATAAATATTCGAAGGATACAATAACGCGAATTGTAAGTAGGAGCAGTGGCTCTCAAACGATGTCAACTAGCTAAATGAATGAGCCTAAAGTCGCCGAGAGTCGGCAACAACACGTGTCGACGCTGATTGTCCTCAATTGGCGAACGAATAAAAACAATCTCCCGTTCCAAAATAGCCGTGATTTCATACTGAAACATGTGACAGAGGCTGAAGCGAGCCTTCCCATGTGAATTACTCTGGCGAGTGTTCCCACAGAGGAGTCGCTGAAACGCAAATATCATGCTAATGTACTGCGCATATCAAGGTTCCGGGAAGCGTTCACGGGTTAACCAAACTGCCATGTGTCCTGAAGCAATGGGACATGTGAACTTTATGGACTTTGAAGGTACCTACCATTGCTATGGTATGGCATTAATTAACGATAGGTACAATGGATTTTTTAACGCCAGTATTTTTACACGTCAGCGGACAGAAAGGTTTAGATTTTTAACCCTTGCCACATAATAAGTAAAGAATGGTTTCCTGTAGTCGATAGGATATGTTAACAAAATAACTACCAACTTTTTCATAAACCACAGTATCACAATCAACCCGCAAAACATGATAATTGAAGTGAGAATTGTAAATAATTGAATGTCATCATAAAAAATAGGTTATATGCAGGAAGTGAAGCCGCAAAACTAAAATTCTCATATGAAGCATATCGCAACATGATAATTTGCGCGGCCACATTGCAAAATCTCAAATTTTAGAACGAATTGTGCGTTCGTAGTCGTAAGTCAAGCTTTCCGCGTATTTCTGCAATATCTGATGGAGATCACTAATTACATATCCTCACACGCACTTTGTCATTCCAGACAGTTATTTTTCTTATTTGTCATTCTGTTAACGACTCCGGCGCACATTACGCATGCAGCGATGACGCCTAAAGATTGTAGGTTTTGAAAAGGACGAGTACAAATTGCACTCGTGCAAATGTCAAAATATGCGATTATCTCCCACTCACAATGGGTGCCACTTAGTTTTTTTTTCTTTCAAGTTTTTAAGTGCCACGAGACAATATGAGAGAGACCACTGATAAAGGCTAAAGGATTTCAACGTGGCCAGTCATCATGAGGCATTACCCGTTTTAGACCTACTTATCTCTTAAAAGACCGACCAAAAGATGGTATGCAAGCGCATTTTCTGTTATAGCTGTATGCTATTGTTTGTCATGGCGCCATATCTAAACAAAAGATTTTTTGGGTGTGCCGTCTTGAAAGCCCCCTTTTACGTATTGTAATCCGCTTTGAATAAGGTGTTTTACTTGTTTTTGCTTACACTGAAAAACTTAATAAGTCAACGGTAGTATGTTCGACTTTCTAATTACTGTTGTGAGTGATGTACCAAACGTAGTTTTGTTTGTTTTGTTCAAGTCATTAGATAATGAGATGTCTTAAGGCGAAAGTTTAACTTAAATGGATTAGTTGATTGTTTTGTCCATTTGTCAGTTAATTAGTGTCAAGTCTCCGCTCTCTGGTGCGCCTTCGACGTCACCGTCTGCGCGGGGTCCTGACGTCACAGCGTCGTGGGAAATGGGAAACGCTTGTCTCGGTTTGTCACTTCGCATGTGTGTTGAGGAAGTGCGTAACATGTGTGTGCGTTATTTAATACAGTGTATTGATCCTTCAGTTCATTGCTACGATCATTATCATTATGTTTGTCATCGCGGAGGGTGAGACCTATAACGTGTACAATCATTTTTATATCACTTTTATTAGAAAAGTTCTGGATAAGTAATAAGCATGATATATATAATTCAGCATATTTTATATACAACTAGCTGTTCAGGCCATCATTTGTTTTGCCATATTAAGTTGCCCTTGTACCCCGTGTATTGGGAGAAAAGCAACTGGTAGATGCATATAAAAGATCAGACCTACTGAATACGCATATACAATTAGGTAAAAATCGGTCAAGCTTTCGAGGAGTACGGTAACTAACATTGTGACATGGAAATTTTATATATTAGATATCAAATTCACAATGATCCAGCTCCCGACTGTACTACATCCCGGAGCGTAAACACGCACTTCTCACTCAGGCCACAATCTGATGAGGAAATTACAATAAACAGACGTCCCGTCTCCCCACGCCGCCGCCGCCGCCGACACCGGCCGGCGATACTTAACTCACTTACCTACTGTTATACTGCGGATTCACTCGCTTTTATGCCTATATTTTAATGCGACGACGTACCCACCACCAACCATGTGCCTTTAAATAAAAATAAGAAAGATTTGTTGAACCTTATGTTTCATCTAGACAGACACGTTGCAACAAATGTTTCAGCTCTTACTTACTGCTCATACTGTCTGTAGGGTGAAGATAAAAACTACTCTACGTAACTGTCAGCAAAAGCGTTGATTGACCAGGAGATGATGATATCAGGGAGTTTCAAGACAGGCTAGCTTACCGAAACTGAACATACATACTTGTTACCGTAAGTATTCAGTATTCAGTGTTTATTTATTGCGTAAGTCTTAAGTCGTAAGTCAAAGTGCATAAGTATTGAAAAAATGACTGTATTGTACATATTATATGTATGTAATAATCCCCCATCAAAGCTGCTCTTCACGATGCCGGTACATTGACATAGTGTTTTCGCGAATACCCTTTGTTTGTGACACGTGAAGTGCCATACAAGCGCCGAGGTAAGCTTAAAATGTGTACTTATGTTGGATGCTTCAATTCTGCCCTCCCGCTTTGTCTTAGGTAGGTAGCTTTTTTTTTTTTGTTGTACAAACAATAGACGATATTGATTATCTGTCCCCTAATTGTGGGAGGGGGCTATCACGGTCCTATTTTCTTCAGTAACATAATTAGTATTAGATAGCTGAGCTAGTACAGAATGTGGCCGATGTAATTCACACTTACGCTTCGTTGTATTAATCCACGTCCATTTTCGTTTCGAAGTAACAACGCTGATTTTATTAACAAAGGACATCTAACCATGCTTTACTAAATTATCCTTAGGTGACCTACACACTTAAAAAGTAAATAAAATCAGTAAAATATGACGTTGTGGTTGACTCTACAGAACGGGCCGGAACAGTAATTTATCTATCTCTAAATCTAAACTTTAAACTAAATGAACCCTTTCTAGGACACATCTCGCCCGTCCACGCTATAACAATAAACCTTCTCTTGTCTTTATTTCAGTGTCCCGAATGTGTTAAAACAATATCAAGCACAACAACTTTTAAAGCAATTTGTCCGCCATATAGCGATTAATATCTGGAAGAATAGCCCGCTAGCTACTAATTACTTACTGCAACATTGGCCCGCCCTAATAATGTTTCCTCGTACAGTCACGGCCTAGTGTAATATACAACTGTATAAGCTGAGCTAGTCATAAGAAGTATTTATTAACATAGCCAGCTCAAATTACTATCCGAATTGTAAGGCTCAATGTGTCCTAAATCAATTGTAATTGTATACCTAAAGTTCCCACAGGACTGTCTCACATAGGTGCTAGTTACCTCGTGGTACAATTAGGTGTTTTCTTACAGTCAATGTTTGTATTGTTATGAAAAATAAGTTGTCATTTGCGCCATTATTATTGTACGCCGCTATGGCGTAACTATCCATTCCTTTTCTTATCAAATGTAGGTTGTAAAACTTGTAAATTGTTAATAGGTAAGAAATCTGGTCAACTTAGTAATACAAGACACCTTTACAAAGGGTAAGTTTAAAAAAGGTTAATAGCAGCAGCATCAGTATTTTACCGTTTATTTTTCTCTCTATCCTACTTAAAAAGACAATAATAAAAGCACTTTTCGGGAAATAAGATAAAAGAAACTGGACACAAATATCATGACAATAGGTATTATTAATCATACAAAGGCTAAGTCACATTAGGGGAGACGCGGGTCACGTGTACCTATACGATCGCCACGCGCCTTCACCCTCGGGGATACGAGTGAATGTTTACCCCAACGGGTTCCCACGGTGCACCCCAATGTACCCCCGCCCCCGTCTCGAGACCATGGCCCATAGACCACCATTATTGCTCAAAGGCAATTATAAACATTTCCGGTTGTATGTGAATATCATTAAGGCACTTGTTGACATTTTTGTTGGAATAATGTACCTACTTTGGTTACTCATAAATGTATGGAATCTCGAAAACCTACGAAAAGTATTCTGATATGCAATCAGATTGCTTGCATAACTCTATCATCAGTAATTACCTATGCAAATCATGAAATATCGACAATTTAATACAAATTTAAATAAAGAGCCCCGTTCGAATTTCTGTGAAATATATTCCTTCTATAATTGCTTCAGGCACGCGATATTTCGGTATCATTTTGCAAATTTCTCAAATTTATCACATTTATAAGGTGTTTGCATATTGCTTCGGGCGATCTTAAACCTTCCAAGATATATTGAATCCCTTGGTAGGTAGATATAGATACTTCTTAATATATTCCGGGAAATTGTATTGTAGTTTAGCTATATGTTAAGTACTCTAAATAGAAAAGTAAATAAATGACACGATAAGTTTCGCAGACAAAATAATGTATTTTATCTTACACGTAGATGGTACATGGTTGTAAAAGAAAGCTCATCATTGTTATACTATAATATACTGTTACGTACATGACCTTAAGGATGTAACCTGAAAACACAGCTTCAATAAAAAGATTAATTTAATACGCAATAACAAAGATGTAGAAAGCTACCTACCTACTTATATTAGTCATTAATCACTTACCTTCCCGTCCAGTCACATTGATCTCCCATCATCGCCGCCTCTGCGACACCAACGGCGATCAACACAGTCCAAAACATCACCTCCACATACATCTTGAAGAAAAAAAAATCCAATATCGATCAGTCCTCCACAAAATAACAATCACAAAACATTAAGTTCACGTTAATTCCATTTTTCCGCGAACGTACGAGGTATCAAAACAAAATAAACAATTTTGTACACAACGGAGCGGGGACGTCACTCCCGTTGGCTCCAGTCAACTAAACTAAACGAACAAAATCTCCCGCCATCCGCCGCACGCCTGTCACCGAGCCAATGCCGCGCGACGTGAGAGCGAGACGCATGCAATAACACTACAATAAAGTATCAACTTCCTAAAGCTCTCTTTCTAGCGCAAGACACAATTGCATTTAAAAAACTTATAAGATTTTATTGGGAAATCTTAGGACAGTATACCCTAAAAATACGTACTAGATGGCCGGGAATTCGTTGGTCTTTTTGATTGATTATTTATTGATTGTGTATTGACAATTAACTATAATAACGTGATAGTTAATTAACTGTTTCTTTGGTTAATTATGTCGTATCTGGGTATCGTTAAGTTATATTAAACAATAGGCAAAATATAATATTGGTTAAGTAAGTAGTTCGTAAATTAAAAAAATAATCCTTACTTGACATACTTGTATGTAGAGGTACAACAAGGACAAGGACATAGGATTTACCATACTTAATTATAATTTACTTAGACAGGAAACTTTTTTGGCAATTTTATCTCCCTCTTACTTATTACTTTTGGTAAAATTAATATTTACTTTAAACTCTTTAGATCTTTAATATCAACTCAAATTCAAAATCAGGGTGCTGAAAGTTATACTTACATACCTGAATAAATTGTTCGTTAAGTTAGATAGCTGTTTAGTGGATAGCTGTGTACAGTCAAGGACAGTCGGAGGGAACGTTTTTTAACACTATACAGAAGCGCTTGGTCACCATCCTGTCTGATGTTAAGCAGCGCTGTAGTCTACCACGGAGCACAGTTCGCGTAAATGGATTGACGTTTTGCTGTTGTGCAGGTTGTTCTCTTGTAGCGTAGTAAAAACGCAACCTCTGGGGAATACTTCCTATTTTTTGTAGAAATCAATGGGTTATGAATATATATTTCCGTAGATCTGTCTACAGACATACAGTTAGCATACCCATAAAAAAGTCCTCCAGTCCTTAATATAATCTTATGTAGAGTCCAAATAATCCATCTACAGATACGATTTTATAAGAAAGTTCTACCTACATATCTCACGGAACGACTCTACAATATCGTACCAAGTAAAAAAAAGTGTGCCTCCAAAACTAATCGGGCTCACGATAATGATTCAGCCGAAATTTGAAGTTTGTGTCTCTATTGTTAGGGGTGGTAACCTAATCGTTTGTATCTAAGCTTTTAACCGAAATCGTAGGTAATTAACTTGAGTGGAAAAATATTTTTTGCCACACTCACTCTAGTCGATAATTTTGCCCATAATATTTTGCGGTGAACCTTTTAATATGTACTTATAAATGGTCTATATTTAGGACAAAGATTTATTGCGGATATGAATTTGAAAAGATACTTATTTAATTCGACAAACAATGAACTAAATGACCAAGCGTTTTTTTTTTGCTACGTCGATGAAAGATGAGAAAGCTTTTAACTGCACGTACAAAGTACGTATACTATAGGATACATTATGTTTGCAATAATAAGTAGGTATAAATCGTTATGTTTCTATGTTTACTTAGTAATTACATTTTCAAGGAGGTAGTTTCAAAGTATTTTAATTTTTTACGTGATGTCATTATGACGGTATGAACAAAATAATAATTTACTTTTCACGACTACACTCCTCTATAACTGCCTTCTAGCATTAACGTTGTTATTTATTCTATCACTGTTTTAGTTAAGGTTGAAGCTAGATGGCTGGGTGAACAGTGTTGACCGTGTTTGTCAAGTGACGTGGCGAGATAGGCCAACCGAGCCAATATGGATGGAATATTTACATGACCGCATGCTTTGTCTTGGCTCGCTTCGCTTGTTTAGGGCGATTAGGTACTTCGCCTTATCGCGGGACATAAGCAAATATGAAAGCGTAATTTAGATAGTGATACGGATGTTGGAATAGGTGCGTTTCTTGGATCTACATAGTTTGTTACGGATATGCAAGGTATGATTCACACCAATAATGTATGGTAATTTTAGAAAGCTTGATAAAAGTACACACAGGTAAGTAAAACAACACAAAGATAAGAAAGATAATAGTTCACTAGAGAGTACATATTGTAGTTAAAAGATTTTATTCTTACCGATTAGTAAAAACATAGGTACTAATTTACTTAGGAGGGGAGATGTGCAGGGAAACCTCGCCTTATGAGGACGGCAGGCGACTGACGGGGTAGCATCATTATGACTAACACCCCCTGATGATTTTGAGCCATTGTGGGAACTTGTCATTTGTCAGGCCCCACTCATCCATTGTGGGCACTTCGTAGGAGTCGACGGTGTTGTGTCCGTCCACCCCCAGGGCGGTAATGCCGGTATCCACCTAGGAACCTTGTAGGCAGGTACCGAAAACCCAAATCCGACACGTATCCTATTAAGAATCACCGAGGTTCTTAATAGGATGCATTGGCAGTGGAGCAAGATTCCAGCTGCTTTTTGTAAGGTTCCGCAGGAGTAGCAGCGGCGCTGCGGTGAGGTTTCCGTGTAGATTTCCTCGAGGTAAGTAGAAATGTAAAGTAGATAGACTGCTCAAATGAGCATAGTCATGATTGACGCAGGTACCAACTGTATGTCTTCGTAAGTAGGTTAATGACTGTCGAATAATTAACTGTAGGTATAGCTACATATGTAGTGTAGTTACTGTCGGCCAAACTTCATGTGTCACGAGACCCCACTAGACATGTGCCCCCCTAGCACAGCGTTCCAAGAAATATGTGACAAGACATATAACCCGCTGCGATTTGTTGAAACTAGCCGAGTCGCACGAAGCGTGACATAGCAGCCAATCAGAGCGCGTATTTGTTCTATGTCATGTCTTTCTTGAGGCGCGTGTTAGGCCTGCAGGTAGAGTTGTTAAAGTGTGAAACCGTAAAGTCTCGTGACATTCATAATAATATGTGTTTCATCCATACTGTGATAGAGCAGGTTCTTGGCCGACTTTATCAACAACGTGTTAATGAATACACGTGAAACCATGAAACTGCATACTCAGCATCAGGAGTAGAGTTTATTTCAGCACAATAAAAGATAAGTTACATTTTTTATACTACATACATCAAAAGTGTCTAGGGATCAAGTACATTTTAGAAGATTGCAATCAAGAATATATTTTACCAAAACTGAATACAATCATAATTTATTCAAAATGTGGTGATAAGTCATTGATACAGGCATGGAGAATTAGGTAGGAGACCAATACAGAAAATTAGATTTGATTTAAATAATTAGATATTTTTTTAGAGCTAAAAATGTTCTTGATCCCTAGACACTTTTAATTCTTAGATTTCTTAGATCATCGTACCTCGTGTCTCGCTGACCGCCAAACCGTCCCTCAGTAAAGTATCACCTTGATTCAAAACGTATAGAGATGACGCGAAAAAGAAACAACCACTTGCTATCTTTGTTTAAAACAATAAGAATAAAAGAGAAACAAGCGTGAGAATCCGTGATTTGTCTTAACTCAAGCTCGCGGGTTAGGGTCGTGTGGCAGGGAGGGTGAGCGAGTGTGACAGTTTTGACAATGTTTTATCGCTACTCCAACAAAGTACTATGAAATGGTAAGAGTATAACGTGTAACAGCCCGATGTGGTGATAATGTCAGTGAAACAGTGCGAGTGTACCGAGAGATGTGGAGTGTACCTACTCGTTGTAATCTACTTACCTCGAAGCGCATCGTCGTCGGCTTGGCGGGGAGTGGCATAGAGTTATAAAATAATCCCAATTTTTGTCGTTCGTAATTAAAATAATAACTTCTTTAATGTTTTTTTAATACTCACGTATATAGTAATATAGTAGGTACATGCAAAAAAATACACCTGCCCCCCTAGCAAAGCGCTCCAAGAAAGACATGACAAGACATATCAGACACTGCAATTGGTAGAAACAAGCTGAGTCGCACGATGTGTGACATAGCAGCCAATCACAGCGCGTATTAAATTTGTTGTAAGTATGTCGTGTCTTTCTTAACGCGTTTTCTGGTGTGGAATGGTTGTAGTAACGCTTATTAATAAACACATTGTATATCTATCTTACAAACTTTTTGGGCAAAGGTATTGACAAGTCCCTGTTGTAAACTAACTTCCTCTTTACCACGCAAGTATCTGCCTAAGTACCTACAACTCACACATCTGAAAATTATTGTTATGATAATAACAGTCTCATTTGTAAATTTAAACAGGTCTGTAACTTAAAACTTATACGGCCATATAGACTTAAACAACTTTAATCACAGTTGCTCATTGTATTCAAAAGGTTTTAGTAATGAAGGTGCGCTTATGTTATCACTATAGTGCAGTCTTTCTCAACGTCCCTCGTGGGTATATTTAAACGAACTTGGCCGGTATTTTCTTTTAGAATCAGCTGGTTCGATGGCTGACAGGTTGTACTCGTTCGAATAATGCTGTATTATTGGCTGACTCTGTTGTTGCTAGGAGTCCACGGCTGGTCATATCGTCGGGTATCTCTCCACGACTGTTTGTGGTATAACTATTCTTGTAAGTACTTACCTACCTACCACCTATTTTACTTAGGTATACTATTTATCTATCTTATATTACCCACCTAACTTACCTAAATATTATATTTATATAGGTACTTAGGTTCAGTAAGCGAATGGTTTTCCTATTTAACTTAATTTTGTTTACAGGTGTTGAGACTTGTCCCGAATGGATGGTTAAAGTCGAAAGTGACTGCAATGCAACCTTCTGGTATTCTCAAAGAACTTGCGATAATCCAGAACCACAGCTAGTCGGCACATTTTGCGGCGCAGCGCGATGCGATTGTCCCGACCATAAAGTTTGGGATCCAGATACGGGTTACTGTTATGATGAAGATAATTGCCCTTTGCAACATACTGAATCATAAAATCGAGACATTATTAATATTATAGAAAGGTACTTTTTGTAGACTTTATGCATTTATCATCTGCGACAGAACACCTTTTTAAAATAATATGTCATTAAGCCAACCAGTACTGACACTGAGTACTGACGTTTGGGGGAAATTGTTTCAAACATAACAAATGTGTCCTGGAATTTTATTAAATGTGCTAAAATTAAACCACTAAAATGCTTCGTATGTGCATGAAAATTAGTGGTTCGCAAAGCGTTTCGGCTTTCAAATGTAATACGCTTAAAGATCTCACACAAAAATGCCGAATAATAGGATTCTGCAACAATAACCTCTCTCGGCACTTAGCGACGCAACAAAAAGAAGAAAATAAGTTCGAAAATATTTATTATGGTCCATTGACTCCACAAATACGAGCTGTGAAGTTATTCTCGTTAGGCTCGAGTATATTCGGTTTAGTGGCCCAACCTATAATAATAAAACAAGCAAACGAAATAGGTAGCACTGGTCTACTGGTTGCTCTATGCGGCGTTGTTGGTTTCTTTACATTCGTTACTCCAGTTCTACTACATTTCATAACAAAAAAATATGTGACTACTGTAGATTATGACCCAGAAACATCCACCTATAGAGCAACAACTATAAACTTCTTCATGATGAAGAATGTGGTATGTAATACCTACTTTGGCTACAGGTTTTTACAGTTTTATTTATATGGAGATTTTTCTACATTATATGCTTTAACTTATTTCAGTTGGATTTCAAAGTTGAAGATGTGGATGTGCCAGATGTCCCAGGAATGTTCACAACACTGAAAGCCAAAGGGAAACCCATATTCCTCGAAGCTCGTCATTTTAAGGATCCTTTACATTATGCAAAAATGATGGGTTATGATAAGCCAATGGACTTTCAACTAGGGGAGATAGAAGAGGAAGCAGAAGACAAAAAAAAATAAGTTATGTAGTCTTATTGTAGTAATTTTATTATTTAAATGTTTATTTTAATTAAGAGAATTTGAAGCGTTTGAAGAGAGTTTTATTCTAAATATCTCATAACATACCTTACACTCCTATCTCCGAGAGTGTAGGTAGAAATTAGCTCTCCATTTCTCATAGTTATTTGAACAGGACCTCTGGTTTCAAGTACTTTTCGTCTCATCTCCTGTCAGGATTTCACCGATGATGAAATGCCCTTCTGGAGCAACCTCTACTCCTAACTTACATCACTCATCCTCTACCCCAAATGGAACAATATTATAGTCATAAAAATCTGAATTGAATCATTTCTACATGCCTACCTACTTTTCCTGACTGTCATGCACTAGTGTGAAAAGACTTCATATTCTTTCTTTATGAACTTCTTGCTCTACCAAACTGCCTGATGTCTATTTTAGTTCAAACAATAAATAAACAAAATAATTATTAAGTAACAAAAGCATATCTATGGGAGAGCTTCAAGTGCCATGCCATGCCATATACCATGAACTCTATTATTGTATTTAATTGAACAATATATTAGCCAAAAATAATATTTGGTACCTATTTCACAAATACCACCAACAATTTTAGTCTACATAAAAAATGTGGTGGGTCCTAGACTCAATACCAGCGGTTACTCTGACCTGTGAAGAGTGAAAAAACCAATAAAAGATAGTTTCAGATAAACATTTTATTATTCTAAAATATATCAATGAGTTCATGATTTTATCAATGGTAAATTAGAAATTTCTGAACAGAGTGGGCTTTGACTAGAGAATTTATTTGAAACACAAAATTATCTTTAAAACTTCAGAACATGGTAATGGTTAAGATTAAATTTATTCAGGAATGTATAATAAAAATATATCACTTAGCCTAACATTATAGTAATAAACAACAATTAATAATAATAATCTTTCATAAACATAACTTCTGACACACCTGACTTACTATATATTATGGAAAACAAGCCAGGACTTACAAAACAAAGCACATTCTATACAGTCATCAAATTAAATCAGGTATACTTTGCCATGTGCCACAAATACATGTGTTTGTCACCACATAAGCCCAGCTTTTCCCGTTGTGGGGGTCTGTACGAGGTGACCGGGGGAACTCTCCGGAGGTCAGGCAGCAACATTCTGTGAGTTTAACCTCAACACCACTGCAATCAACCAACCCACATGACAAGCATGTTATTTCTTACAAATCATTGGGGGAGGCCCTCATCCAGCTGTGGAAATCATGTGGCTGATGATGATGATCCTTTGACATTTAACAAAACTAACTACAGGAACATACTCATAGTAATTGGCCATACAGAAAAGTGGTATGTTACGATCGGCGAGTGTCTTACTAATATTTTTATTTATTTGGAGTAAAAACAGATAATAAACATGAAAAGAGAGTCTAGACATTAAATAATAGTAGGTAATGTTTACATCCTTCATAATATTCACTAATTTTTAACTTGCTTAAGTTAAAAATAAAAGGGCCATAAACTTGATGGAAAATAAGCAGCCTAATTACTAGGTGCAATTGTAGCGTTATTAATCTAAAACTTCGACTTCTTTATTTGCACCTGAGCAAGCATTTCACCAATATCCTCCACGGTGTTAAGCAGCGGTGTGGTCTACAATGGAGCACTGATTATGGTTCATTTCCCCTAGCTTAAACATTTTACACCTAATTTAAGTAGGTAGGTAGATGACGTGTGTAGACTCTTGGTTGATAATATAGACCTCAAACCATGTTGGGTCATGGATTCTTACACATCGTGACTTTTATTTATTAAAACGAATACTGATGTTTCAGTTAGTAGCCAAAACATAGTCAATGCGTACATATGCGTAGCATACGCTAGCATAGTTACCGTATAAAGTATATTTTTACATTATATACGCCGGCAAAGTAAATGGCGCAGACATGACAAATCGCATCGCAACAAAGCGACATCTCAAAATGTGACACTGTTGAAATAAGAATCTTATTACTATTACTAAGAATTCTTTTCACAATAACAAAAAATTGAGAAATATCGCGTTGTTGCAGTAAATAAGCGAAATGGTAATTTTTCACGTTTAAAGGTATTATACCTCTAGAAAATCTAAATATCAATGAAACAGTCGCACAATGGGAGTTTTTCAGACAGGTGGCTTATTACAGTTCTAAGAAATGTCCATAGATGGCACTACCTAGACAGGATTGTCATTTCATATTTTTATTTTTTGTTGACAATTCTAAAATGAGTTTCTCCTTGAGATCATGTCAGATTAGCGCCATCTGTGTGATGTTTTGGAACTACTTTTGACATATTTCAAGCTATCAGAAAACCTCTCATTGTATAGTGGACTTGGACTGATTTTTACTATTTATTTTATTACTAACCTATGTACAATGTTGTTTTAGAGCAGCTCGCAACCAAACGCCTAAATGGTAATCATGTTTAAAATGGAATAATCAGTGTAAACTATCCATCATGAATATTATAATTAACAAGCATATTTAGTAGTTTTGTTGCAAACCACTGTTAATATAAGAAAACAGTGAGTTTCATTTTCATTCCAAAATACCCTGGTTACTTTACGGACTACACTTCTGTCGTAAATACATTTAAACCCTGACAAGCGAGTACTGTAATTCGTTTCTTTGTATACATTTTTGTTTATTTTATAGAACTCGAATCTTATTTCATTTTACATACACTTACCTTATAGATACATTATATTACAAAATTAACATACATTTATTCCCACGAGTTTGAATGGAATGATTTATATAATTAAAAATAGAACTAAGTAAATATATCTTAGAACAAATTTTTCCGATAACAGACAATTTACAGATTATACAATTAAAAATGAAATTACCGCAGATGTTTTTTTATACACAGCGCCATCTGTTGAATATTTTGCAATAAAACTATAGTCTGATAGATATCAAGAGCAACACACTCTGATGCAACACGATCACCGCAACGTTGCCGTTTAAATTAACTGAACGTATTAATTGTCTCCCAACAAACTTATTTAAACCATTTATCGATAATACTACAAAACGCTATTTATCTTTAGTTACCGCTATTCCGGGCCTTAGGTATTGGACGATATAGGCGAAAATCAGTTGCAGTATCGCTCACGACAGCACCTTCCCAGCTCCCCGAGCATTACCTAAGGCTTGGTATAGCTGTTGTGTTTCATCTAGTGACTATATAGAGGGGCTTTTATTAAAAACAAAAGAGTGAGTCCGAACACGAACGACCATAGAATAAAGTAGTTTCCCATATCTTTGACATTTTTTTTTTCAGAAACCTCCTCATTAGTTATCACAAGTATTTAGCCAACGACAATATTACCACGTTTTACAATAAGTAGGAATGTATTCGACATTTTGTTGAACATTAAACCTATAAACATTCAATCGTAATGGTTGGTATTGTCAGCGAGCGCGTGTGTTGTGTCTGGTTTGTCGTTGATGTGGTGCAGGGCGGCGTCCCTCGCGCGAGCCCTCGCCGCCCACTCCACGCGGCAGAAGGCGGCCGTGCCGAGCGAGGCGAACACGCCCAGTATTGCCAGCTGTACCGTCAGCAGTGCCGACGACGAGTAGAAGAAGCACGCGGCTGCTGCTAGCGACTGCGGAAGATCATGTTATTTGTGTTATTTCACTGCACAAGTTATTAGTAGCAGTCTCAGACCAAAAACAACTAGACTTGCAATCCTAAACTGACATCTTCTATATATAGTCTTGGCGATTTGAAAAGATGCCAGTTTCTTCCCGGTTCTTCTGGCCAGTAAAAGAAATTAATTCGAACCGGGGACGATTTCTTTTGTTTTAAAGTCATAAATGACGTTCATCAAGCTTTGTGTTATTCTACTGTATATCTGTATGTTATAACACTTATAACGATGAAATAAAGAAACTTTGACTATATAAAAGAAAGTCGTGTTAGTTACTCCACTTATAACTCAAGAACGGCTGAACCGATTTGGTTGAAAATTGGTGGGGAGGTAGCTTAGAACCGGGAGACGGACATAGGATACTTTTTATCCCGATCCTGTTGGTCGCGTCGCTATATAGAGGGTGTTATAGTTTGTATGAAATACTGAAACTACGCGAATGAAATCACGGGACGTCCTCTAGTTTAGAATAAAACGAGACAACAATATGAATAACATGCAGGAGTGAAAGAGTATGAGAAAATATCTTCTGTCCCTTACTGCGTAAGTCTGGCTCCAAACTGTCAAATTAGTAGTAAAAGTGACAGTTTGGATCCAGAAGTAGAAAATTTTGTGGAAAAGAGACAGTCGGTGGTACGCGGCTTGCAAGACTAGTTGAGTTTGGCCTAAGTGGGGCAATCAAGTTATGATCAACCGACAAATTACAAGAAAATACAAGACATTTATTTACGAACGAAAGAAATTACGAACAAAATTTTCAGCAATAATTAGTGCTGTTATTTTTTTAAGTTCATGAATACAAGTTGCATTGTTTCTATTATGCAGTTAGATGTAAATGGAGTGTAAAAACTGTTCTGCAACAGTCATTTTCGTCGTGTCGATACCTTGTATGCATACTGTTGCTCATGAAACAATTACGAAGACTAATTGGTATTGGTACCAACATCACACTAATAAATCGATTATTAAATAAATCGTGCCAATATTGTACAACACAGTGCCGCTGTGACGTCATTGCCATTCCTTCGTTGTCGGTGACGCTATAGACGCCGCGTCTCTGACGCTTGGCTCGAAAGTCTACCTTAAGCAAGACATGTCAACTAATCTGACAGAACGAGCTTTTTGGTTAACGTTTTAGATTAGACATCAATATATTAAATATTGTGGAATATCGCGTTGTTGCAGTAAATAAGCGAAATGGAAAATTTTCACGTTTAAAGGTATTAGTATATACGTTATAATCTAAATATCAATGAAATTGTCTTAGTGGACTAGGACGGGTTTTTACTATTTATTTTAATACTAACCTATGTACAATGTTGTTTTAGAGGAGCTTGCAACCAAACTTTGTTGCAGGATGGAATAACCAGTGTTATTATTGTGTGTATTAGTATTGTATAGTGAATAACCATTATAATATTCAAGATGTATAGTTTACATCTTGAATATTATAATGAATATTATAAAAAAGGAAAATCTGACTGACTGACATATCAACGCACAGCCCAAACGGCTAAACGTATGCACTCGAAATTTGGAACGAACGTTGCTTAGGTACCGTAGGGGTGCACTAAGAAAGGAATTCCAGAAATTCCCACGGGTTTGGGAATTAACGGAAAAATACTTTTGTATGAAAAATCTTAACCGCTCAAATTAGACGTTTGAAATTTGGGATGCAGGTACTACTAAACTACGCGAATGATATCGCGGGGCGTCCTCTATTACAGTACATAACAACAAGGGCATGACTGCAAGGGCTGAAAGGCACATGCTGATGAAGGAAAAAAGCGTGTAGGTAAGTAAACACATATTATATCTCACCTGAGTGAACTTGAAGAGCGCGAATGCCGACGTACTGTTGTCCGAATAGTTCCCGCCGAGGATAGAGTATATCTGCGTGTTGTAGCACGCGTCACCGAACCCGAGCATGAAGCTGCACAGCATAGCGAGGTACGGCGACGGTGTTATATAGGATGTCTCGTCGGTGTCACCGAAAGGCGCCACGGCCGGCAGGTTGATGTAGATGAGGAAGAAGGACACCATGTGAATGATGTAGCCAGCGATGACCACTGGGTCGCGGCCCCAGCGGGTTGTCTTTGTGCCCAGAAGTCCGAAGAGGGCGCCACCTTGAAATATGAGGTTCAGTTTGTTAGTTTATTTATTAGCACAAACTTAACTTACTGACCTTATCTATATACAGGAGAACTGTCATTACTGTCATACTTTCCAATAAAATATGAGTTACTTATTCATAGCAATTGTTAGATTACACTAACGAGAGAGTCGCACCTGCACTTTCTAGCGATAACTATCCTAAGGTGTGCATTGTAACCTTTTACGTCCGGATCTTAATGGCGGATATACGCTCTTAATGGCGGATATACGCTCTTAATGGCGGATATACGCTTAGTGTTTTTTAACTATAGCGGACAGTGATCAAGTTTTATTTAATATCAGCAAATAATTTTAAAAACCCTACATCATCATCGCTGCTGGACATAGGCCTCTCCAAAAACCCTACATACAATAAAGTAATTCAAATGATTATTATGGGTACTATACAGTAATAAACAAACAAGATAATGTCCTATACACTGCAGCGTACAATGCACTAACGATAATAATCTTACTTGACACACTTCGACTGAACGAAAACAGTGGAAAAATACACAGAAAGCGATCGAACTTACTCAACCGATAAGCCATAGTTATTAGTTTTGCACATACAGTTCATGTATTCTCAGTGTTAACACTTTCAAATGTAAGGCAAAACATTGATAAAATGCAGGTGGGTGATAATCTTGTAACACATAAAAGAGTTAAGGGGTATTGACCGTTGGAATAGCTACATATTAATAACTAGCTTTTCGCCCTCGTGGACTTTGATTATATTGCGGTGTAAAGGAAACATTTGTTTTCCCTCGGGAATATCAATTTTTGCCGGGATAAAAAGTACCCTTATTTAAACCGGACTTCTAACTATAGGTTTGCAAAATTTCAAAGCAATTGTTTCAGTAGTTACGGCGTGAAAGCGGAACAAACAAACTCACTTTCCCATTTATAATATTAGTAATATTAATAAGAGAGCCCTTACAATTAGTATATGTACCTACTATCCAATTTTTAAGCGCGTACGTCTTTCAAACACTTTCCAGACGAAGACATCTCAAGCAATTGAGTTGTACTAGTATACAAATTCTACATATCATCATCATCAGCCCATATTCGTCCACTGCTGGACATAGGTCTTTCCAATTGCACTCCACTGGGATTAGTTTTCGATTTCTCGTATCCGGCTTCTGCCAGCCATCTTGCGCATATCATCGGTCCACTTTGCCTGAAGGCGTTCTACATTACGTTTGCCGAGACGCGGTGTCCTTTCGAGAACTCGTTTACCCCAATGGTCATCGGTTTTACGGCTAATATGGCCGGCCCACTGCCACTTCAACTTGCTAATCGGATGAGCTATATCGATGACTTTGGTTTTCTGTCGGATTATTTCGTTTCTGAGACGATCCTTCACAGAAACGTCAATCATATAATCAAAACAAAAAATATATGTTTAACTAGCAAACCCGGCGAACTCCGTTTCGCCGCCAGATGGGTTCGTTTCGTTTACCCGCTTTTCTGTTGAATTTTTTCCTGAATTTTCTTTGCTATAAACCCCACGGAGCCCGAGACCTTTCCAACGAATGCAAAACCGTGGAAATCGGTTCGTGCGTTCTGAAGTTATAGCGTCAGGGAGGAAAACCCGACTTATTTTTATATAGTAGATTTAAGACTAAAATTATTAAACCCCGCCGCTGTCACCGTAGACGGCGGTCTATGGGAAAATATTGAAAAAAAAATGGATAACCACATACCGAGAACTTCACCGACGCCAATGAAAACCCCCGATAGGCCGACGAGCTGTTTCGCGTTGTCTCCCATCTTCTGTGTGAAGCCGACGCTGGGCCCGTACACGCCGCTGTAGAACGACAGCTCCAGACCTGGACATATTAAAATAATTGAGTATAACGACATACCGGGATATTCCCACCCACTTTCCCACCACTGTGATTCCTGTTAGAGCCAGGATCTACAGCGGCATCCAGAATAGACAAGAGCTCAATCAGTGACGACTGGGCTAGATCCGGGGGGGGGGCTAGCCTTCTGTCTTGGATCCCACATAGTTATTAAACTAAAGACGGTATAGAAATAAGAAGAAAAAATACATATATGCGATGCATTGCAATGCATACATATGATTTTTTTTTGACTTCCCTAACCTAAATAGTTGGAGACAGCATTATTACAATCGAGGCACAAATTGCCTTTCGACATAGAAAAAGGAACCGAATTCAACCAGTAAATATGTACTTTTCTTTTCATGGACGCCCTTTTCAGAACTGTACCAAATTGAAATGGGACCACACGGAAAGTACAAACTTTCGTGTAAAAAAATGGTTCACCTCGTGGAAAGTTGTGTATGAGGTAACAAACATAAAGAATAAAAATATCGTCGATTTGATAATTTGATTTTGATTCATTTTTGAAGTCAGTTAAATGGTAAGATTATTGGGCAAGTTATAATCACGCCTGTCTCCGAGAGAGGTAGACTTAAAATTGCTTCATCCACATTCATACATGATCTGTGATATCGAGTACTTTTTACACCACCAGGGCGTCAGGACATACCAATCTAGTTGACGTAAAATATTCTTCTGGGGCGACCTCTACTCACCCAGCCCTTATACATCACCAAAATGATTTAGATATCCCGAAACTCTACGGCGACCCCGTAGATGGATCATTGAAATAAACTTTATTACCGGTATAAATGAAAGTGACGCTGAGCAGCAGCATGTCCCGAGTGCCGAATAGTCGCAGCGCGCCGCGGAATGCTTGCAGCGCGGTCTCGGGCTCCTGGGGACGCTCCTGCAACCATATACATAAACTTGACTTACACTAATAAACGGCGAAAAAATAACTGTAAGAGATATTCTGACCCAATGGGGAAACTTGTGAACTAATGGCGCTTATTTCGCTTGACCTACGATTAGTTAAGCGTTTGTCACTACAAGTATTTTTGACAAATATTTTCATATTCATAGGTTCATATGGGACAAACGCAAAAAGCGCCATCTGCATTCAACGTCGCGATGTCTTCTCTATTAAGTTATTAGTTATTACTCACGCTTTCTTTTTCGTTCCCGTGGTAAAATATAGCCTATGTTACTTGTGGATAATGTAGCTTTCGAATGGTGAAAGAATTTTAAAAAACAGTGCAGTAGTTTTTGAGCCTATTCATTACAACCAAACAAACAAAGGTTTCCTATTTATAATATTAGTACAGAAGTATAGATCTATATCCGAGTCGGAAATAACACGGCATTTTTTTTATCTGCACACAAACCTTGTTTAGACTATTTGGAACATGTCGAAATAAGACGTACCAAATGTTAAGCTGGTTTAATCGACCAGAAATTATGCGCGTACAATTTCCACTGTTCAGATGTTCATTTTTATATATGAGCTAATAAATTATGTGAAAATTAATGTGCAATATTGATACAGCAGTAGAATGTAGTAGTAAGGACAGGTTGCCTTGACTCCTTTAAGAGTCGCCGGTGAGATTTCCGCCACCGGTATAGGTATCTAATTTGTAGTTCAAAAGGTCACTGGGCAACTTAGTATGGAAACCATACCCACGGCCTACAGAAACAAAATTGGTTTGGATGTTTAGATAAACATCCCTAGTTTACGAAAATATATGTCGCATTAATGTAGTGTATGGGAATCTGCCCAAAAAATAAAATTAATGTATTAGTAGAAGGAGGGATAATTCGACATTTGTCGATTATTTGCAACGGTTTTTTCGTCACACGGTGGACCAAAACTCGTTGCGTTTCTCTGCTGCCTTTAACTATCTATTTATTGATCACCGAAAATTATTAAAACTTATTCTACCATAAAAAATAAAACTTATTCTATCTCCCTCATACTGATGTAGGAATCTAATTATTCTTAATAAAACAAATGTGTAGAACAAAATACAATAAAACTTTCCAATAAGCGAGTGAGGCGGCTAATGCAGCTCCTAGCCGTGCATTTCTGTTATTGTAACTATTTTTATTGATTACAACAGTAAATATTTTGAAACACTTAACGTTGTTTTTAAGACATCTGCCGCGATTTTTTGTTCTAAAAACTACATACAATGAAAGGTATACTAAAACTCAATAATTTAAAAATAATTTAATGGTTGTAGGACATATTTCGAAAACCGGGTCAGATTTCGCCCAATGACCTTTTTTCATATTTCAAAAGTATTGCGGTAACGTTGCCAGCTTGTCTAGGAAGGAAGATTCTCGAAAACATTTCAGATTTCTTGATTGTTTGGTATACAGGGTGGCCCGGAAAATCGTGGATCAAACGAAACAGGTCGATAGGTGGGGTTATTCTGAACCAAAAATACTTCTACAGTATGACCGCTATATCAAAAGAAAAAAAATTATGGCATTTTTAAAAATAACTTATAAAAAATCCCGTTTTTTGTCATAATCTGGCTGCAAAATAAAATCAATGATAATAAATTTATTTTTTTTTGTGTTTTTTTATTGCTAGGTGATGAATCTTTAGAAAACTAGTTATTTTATTATTGTTACCTTGCTTATTTGCTACTAGTGGTAACATAAGTATGAAAAGGTTAAGTCGCAAAAAAATAAATATTCCACTTTAAAGCCTTACTGTGAAAAAAAAATGTACTGATGAAGAGAGGCTCTTAATTAAAAAAAAATGTCACTTTAATAACGATTCCAATGAGGTATAATACATGGCTACTTGTGACTAAATAATTGCACAAAAACAGTTATTTGGTGCTGAGTCGCGCCTAGTAAGGAACATACAATAAACAGTTATTTGTGTTGGTCACATTATTAAAATAAGTAACCAAAATAAATTATTTTTAATAATATTTAAAATTCTTGTTCCTTATACCGTCAGACAATACAGTGAGAATTAAACTGACCCTTTTCAAAAAATTACATAGTTACATCAATAAACTTATGTCAAAGGATTAAAATTCATAATTGTAGAGTGAGACATTTTGAGTTGGGTCACTTTAGTACTCATCGACTGTGATCCTTTGCTTATTGTGTAGCTAGCTACCTGACCGGTTTTTTTTTGTGGGGTCATTTCAAAGAGGTCGTCTTTGAAAAAGAAAATAATACGACTCAAGAATTACGAAGAAAATTAACGACGGCGACAGAGTACATTAAGAGAAATAGAAGTGCTCTCCGCAGGTTGAAAAACAACTTTCTCAGAAGATGTCGATTGTGCATAATGGCCAGAGGAAGACATTTCGAGCAATTGCTATAATTTGTTAGTGACAATTGAAAGAATGTGCAGTTTTTTTAATTACCATTAAAACATTTGATTTTAATTGCTGTTTTTGATTCACTCCTTTAAGACCACAAGACACTTACAAAACATTAAAATTGTAGGCGCGACTCAGCACCAATAAACTGTTTTTGTGCAATCATTTAGTCACAAGTAGCCATGTGTTATACCTTATTGGAATCGTTATTAAAGTGATTTTTTTTTAAATTAAGGGCCCCTCTTCATCAGTACATTTTTTTTCACAGTAAGGCTTTAAAGTGGAATATTTTTTTTTTGCGACTTAACCTTTTCATACTTATGTTACCACTAGTAGCAAATAAGCAAGGTAACAATAATAAAATAACTAGTTTTCTAAAGATTCATCACCTAGCAATAAAAAAACACAAAAAAAATTAAATTTATTATCATTGATTTTATTTTGCAGCCAGTTTATGACAAAAAACGGGATTTTTTATAAGTTTTAAAAAAAGGCCATAATTTTTTTTCTTTTGATATAGCGGTCATACTGTAGAAGTATTTTTGGTTCAGAATAACCCCACCTATCAACCTGTTTCGTTTGATCCACGATCCGGGCCACCCTGTATTTATTTATAATTAGTATTCATTATCGCGTACCTGAACTAAGATAGCTTTTATATTACCAGCCCCCCAAGCAAAGCGCGTCAAGAAAGACAAGACATAGAACAAATACGCGCTGTGATTGGCTGCTATGTCACACATCGTGCGACTTAGCTTGTTTCAACCAATCGCAGTGCCTGATATGTCTTGTCATGTCTTTCTTGAAGCGCTTTGCTAGGGGGGTTGGAATGTTTTAGGGTAGAAATAATTTATTATTTCAGTTTAGTTTAGACTAATTGTTGCAGAAGATATTAGGCATTAATGAATGAATACTCTTTATTCTACACTGTACATTACAATTGTTCAAAATTACAATGGAAAAATTGCAAAAGGTCTTATCGTCTATAGGGATTTCTTCCAGGTAACCTTATTTAAAGATTAAAGGAGTTTAACAGATAGAGTAATGTTTTGGCAGACATGTGACATTACCTACAACAATTTTTTTTTCTAGTTACCAACGCCTAGTAAAAGGACATTTACAGTGTGGATCAGAGTGTCGGGAGATTGGACGGAAGCTTTAGAAAAGTTGCTTTTGGAGAAGGGACCCACGGCGATAAGGTAGGACTTGATGGATTTTATATAAACAATGGATACACTGCAAACCTCATAAGGTCCTACATTATTAAGCATTGCAGTCCTGCTCGCTTCGGAATAGCACTTTTAGTAAAAAAAAACACTTCATGCCTTTTAATCCCAAAGCGGTGTAGGCAGAGGCACTTAGCAAAATGTGCTAAAGCAAATGCCCACGGTTCATCAAAAGTATTTTAACCCAACGTGACAGGGGGTGCCGTCGCCGTATCTTAAAATCTTAAAGCTTTAACCCTTGGACAATGGTAGAAGTGGTACCTATGGTAATATAGTCTATCGACACAGGTTGCGTTGCGAGGGCGGCCTGGGCGGCGCGCTGGGCGGCGCGAGGGGGGCGGGCGGCGCCGCGCTCTGTGTGGCCGCCGGCGCCGGCGTCGCACCCTTTGCGCCTCTACTCACCTACTTGGCACGGTTTGTAAACACCAATTATTTGCTTCATTATATTATTCTAATATTTACTACACACATACACATATCAAAAGTGTCTAGGGATCAAGTACATTTTAGAAGATTGCAATCAAGAATATATTTTACAAAAACTGAATTCATTAATAATTTATTCGAAATGTGGTATTAAGTCGAGAGAGTGTAGTAAGATACAGGCATGGGAAATTAGGTAGGAGACCAATCCAGAAGATTAGATATGATTTAAAAAAAATAGATTTCGTTTTAGAGCTAAAAATGTTCTTGATCCCTAGACACTTTTGATGTGTGTATTACAAATGTATATCCCTAGAAAGATTGATTCACACCTAATACACAGGCTGACTTCGAGGTCATGATCCGGGCCAAGATTTTCTAATTCAGTAAATTGTAGCGATTCCAAAAGTGTAGTTGTTTTTGTGTCTAAAACATTTTAAACTTTTTTTAATGTATCGTTTCTTATCAAACATTTAGAATGCTGACACAAACAAACATTTATAACAAAGAAATAGCTTTGTTCAGGAAAAGGACCATTGAAATGGAAAAAAATCATTAGCTGAATAAGTAACAGTGGGTCCGGACAATGATGCCGAAGTCATCCTGTGTAGAGGTTGTCCCAGAAACTACCACTGGACTGAAGGTGTCGTTGAGTTGAAACCGGAGATCATGTCTGAAAAGATGTAAAGACACAAGTCAGGACAAATGGAGATCTGTAGACTGCCACTGGCTACCCTTCTGGGAGACAGGCGTCAAGTATATTATTATTCTTTTTTATGTATAGTAGGTAGTAGTGGCGAAGCTAGGAGGTAAGCCGGTAGTGAAAAATAGGCACTTAACCAATGCTTATTTAGATTTTTTATTTGTCTTACTTATTTGAGCTATAATAAGTCCCTACACTACTTAATTTCCTTGAAAATATTTGTTCATAGGCTTGTCTTATACTACCGGCTTACCCCCTAGTTCGCCACTAGTAGGTAGTATCATTTAGTTGCATTCGTACAGATATTACCTATACATATAAGCAAGTACCTTATATCTCATAACGATTTCTACGTAGATGTACAGACACGTATACATAATATGGTGGTGGGTGTGAATAATTTCCAAATTTCTTTTTGACATTTCAGATACCCGCAAAATAAGCGACCTGGAAGAATTCATCTAATATGGATAGTGCGGCACGAGAGTGAAATATCGTGGCTGGCCGAATTAGCTAACAACACAATGCTCACTCTGAGAAACGCCAACAAACCCGACAGACTTCATTTAGAGCTTTACGTAACAAATTCAAATAATCGCGACGCCAAATTAAAACAAGTGATAGTAATCGATAGAAAAGACGAAACAAAAGTTGAGACGAAAATACTAGAACATGATGATGAAAAACTCACGCTTCTAACACCGCATATGAAGAGAAATACTCGTGCTGAAGTAAAAGTAAAGGAACATAAAGGACTGACTTATATTGACAATAATTATAATGTAGCTAACAAGTACCCTTTAATAGGGTGTAGAATAAGAAGGGGAAGACCTAACTGGGACCGAGTTTTCGGTTATTGGGTACATCTTTACCCTGAGTAAGTAATATTGGTTTCTTGACTTTTCTCATGTTTATTTATGTACGGTCGGGTATGGAAATGGTCCTACGCCCTAAGGTTAAACATGCGAATGTCATTCGACAAGAAGGTTTATTTTTTCTTGTAACGTTATAAAAGCCTCGTACATTTTTTTAAAGTAAAAACACTGACTTATCATGGGACCACATTGTAAATATCTTCTTTCCAACAAAAAAAAATAATCATCAAACTATGTTCACGAATGACGAAGTTATTGGCGAATAAACATAAAAAAAATATTATCCGGTCGACTGAGAATTAATCATTTTTTCAGTTTCTACATTGATATTTTGGACACAGTGTCATGAAAAGTGACTTCTTTTGTCCAACTTCACTTAACCATTTTTCAAGAAATGCGCACTGACATTATATGACAAGGATATAATATAATCAAAGATAAGCATTGGGCTTAGCTTCGTTGTTTGCTCGAGGTATCCACACAGTTACTTGTGCCGTGGTCAACGAAGGTAAATGCTTATCTTTGGTTAATTTCGCGTCGTAATACCTGGTAATAACCTTTTACCTTTACATAACCGATTTACTTTAAAATATGTTTTCTTATTGTTTCAGACAACATTTACATTTATACTGCTGTGGACCAAAGAAACTAGTGAAAACATTAAGAAATAAGTGCAAAGATATCTCAATAAGTACAACAACAACATTTTCTTTTATACACGAAGGTTTTTCCTAAATAAATAATAATGTAGTAGGTACTTAATATTTACTGTCTGTATTTATTCAGAATATACTAGTGATGAAGTATTTCAAACAGTTTAATTTGTAGTTGATAATTCTGTTTCTATTACGTTCTTAAAGCGTTGTGTAATTTTGCAGCCACTTTACTATCTTTATCTTTAAACGAGCAATTCTTGTATATATTATATATATATATATATATATATATAATTGGAATCTCGGAAACGGCTGCACCGATTTCATGAAATTTGGTATGTAGAGGGATTTGGGGGCGATAAATCGATCTAGCTAGGTTTAATTTTTAGAAAACATCTTTCCAACCGTGTTTTCGGGCATGAAAAATTGCTCAAATTGTTAATACCACTCTTACTGACATCTATTGTCCAGTAGTAATACTATGCTATAAGTAGGGTGGTGCGGGGGACGTTTTGGTTTTGAAGTAACTAGAGATGGGGTTATGAAAAAATCGAAAGAAAATAATCGATTTTTTTTACTTGTTCGATACGGTTTATATCGGAGACAAAATCGATTCTGAAAATTTAATTTAGGGTAAAAAACGCTAATTATAATCGAGCGAAGCTCGGTTGTCCAGGTTCTCTTAATGAAGTTTGCAACATTTTATGCTTTGCAATGATTGGAGCACGTAGGTATATTCAAACCTTTACGAACACATATTATCAAAGTTCAATTCTACATAGTAAAGCGGATTCTCTATAATCAGTAATAAAACGCAAGCGTAGTTAAAAAGTTTTGCAAGCTTATTTCCTAAAAGTTGAACTGTAATTCACTTTGCATTGCCAACTACTTAATGATAGCTCCTTTCACCAATCATTGTTGAAAATGTCGCGATCCGAAGAAGACACATTTTTGTGTCCAGGTGAAAATTATTTCGCTAATAACAAAAAATATTTATTTCTCGTCGGTCTTTGGCCAAGAGATAACTTTGATGCGTTGAACAAGAAAGTTTACTCCATAATTTCAACTGGTATACATCTTATGGGTTTCTATTACATATTCATCACAACAATAGGATGTTACGAGCAACGGAACAATAGCGAAATGCTGATGACAAATCTGGACAAGTCGCTTGTCGGACACTTTTACGTTTTGAAAGTATTAAGTTTTGAATATACGAAGAGGGACATCAAAATGCTTGTTAAAGACATAACTGAATCAGGAGACAAAGTTAGCGAGAAGTGTATTAATAGGATGACTGTACTTATGGTTTTTGTAAGCACAGTGGTAATGTTTATTGCGACGTCTTTCACTCTACTCGCGTTATATGAAGGTGAGATGACAGTAGAGGCATGGATGCCCTTTGATCCAAAAGAAAGTATGATGAACCTAATGACCGCTTGTCAAATTATTGCAATAACATTCGTTTTACCTTGCGCATTACGCGGCATAGCAGTCCAATCCATCATTTGTTCCATAATCATGTATTTCTGTGAACAACTGGAAGACGTTCAAAGGAAATTGAAAAATCTGAATTATGATCCTGAAAACGACAAGAATTTCAGAGAAGATCTCGGCGATATAGTGAAAAAGCACATAAGGCTTATGAAATACTCTGAAATAATGAATAGAGCGTTCATGTATTTTTTCTTCATTAATAATTTTGGGATGACTGTCGAGATGTGTCTTAATGCTTTGGTTGTTACAATGGTAAGATATAATAACTAGTATAATTATTTTGTAAACATCGCACATACGGTGAAGGACAACATTGTGATGAAAGCCGCACACCACAGGGTGTGTGAACCCTATAACGACGATGAGCTCAGTCCCAGTCAAATAAGCTGGGTTAAATAAGCTTGGTGAACTGTGGGCATTTGCTTATCAAGGGCATCTGCCTAATCCGCTTTGGGATTAAAAGGCGTGAGATGCATTAATGCAATTAATTAAAATTAAATGCGTTCTTGTCCTTAAGTAAGTTTTATTTTATTCGTTGAAATTATATTTTCTTTTAGATTGGCACTCATGAGATGAAGACCTTAGCAACGTTTCTTATATTTTTGTTCACCGCTTTACTCAACACGTACATATATTGCTATTTAGGCAACGAAGTGAGTATTCAGGTAAGTAAGATGGACACTTTATGATATTGCAATATTTTCTGAAAAGTTTTGTGACACAGAGCTGCGTTAGGAGAAGGTTCGAGAAGGAACCGTTTCATATGTTTGCTAATAATTCTTCCCGAACCTTTCTATCTAGTGGGACAGAGAATTCGCCATAGCTGCGTCGATAGGGTCTCTGGAATGAGGATTTCCCAGGTAGGTAAAGATATGTCCAGGGACACCGTGGTACCGCCATCGCTACTTATCTGGTCTGCCATGTTCAAATTTCTTTATCAGGAGACCACCTTTGAAATATCTTCTTACCAACAATAAAGAAACATCAAAATTAACGACTAAGTTATTCGCTATCAAATGTTACCTGTTAGCTTACCTACGATCGAATTGAGAAACCTCCTCCTTTTTGGAAGTCGGTTAAAAGGTAGCGTAGTGAAAAGAACTTACTCGGTAGCAGTGGCGAAGCTAGGGGGTAAGCCGGTAGTACAAGACAAGCCTATGCCAGGCACATTGACTAATATTTTCATGGAAATTAAGTAGCGTAGGGACTTATTATAGCTCAAATAAGTAAGACAAATAAAAAAATCTAAATACTTAAGCATTGGTTAAGTGCCTATTTTTTACTACCGGCTGACCTCCTAGCTTCGCCACTACTCGGTAGGTGCTAGGTACCTACTGGTACTCAGAGATTTCCAGAACTCTATAGTTACTCCAATCCAACGATTTATCTTGTAGAGTCTAGGTGTCATCCAAGCGGCTTACGAGACTCAATGGCCGAAGTGGCCCGTGGCCATACAGAAGGATATCTTCAAGATTATGACGGCGTCATTCAGACCTATTCAGATCAGTGCCGTGGTGGCTAACATGTCTCTAGAAACATATACACAGGTACGGTATGATGTATGCTTATGCTTTAACTATGACCGTACCCGTACCGTACGTCACTGTTCTGAGATGACGGACTGATCATCCAATTGGATCATTTAATGCAACAACGCGATATTTTACAATATTTT
>SJJU01001126.1:0-13405 GCA_012932125.1 Conopomorpha cramerella | reverse complement strand
ACTTTATTATGATGTAAGTACTATTATGTACTTATAATGCAAGGAAACTTGCATACAATTATAAGTGCGATGTAAATTATCATGCTTAGACAAAGCAACACCCCAAAAATAAAAGATGAAATTTGTGATGGAATGTTAAAAAGTTTATTTGATGATCAAGTATTTGGATCCAAATCAAAATTTGGCCATGGGATCAGAGATGGAATGTTTTTTGTCGCAGGTAAATGATATCGTCATGGCATATCTTTCACCCTTGGTAACTTTTTCCACAAAGTGCGTATTTTCAGCTCCACTGGTGAACATGCTGACCCGACCTCTTCTAGGTTCTACTGTTCTATTAGCATCAGTGTCCATGAACACAAATCTACCGCCTTCAAAGTCTATGCCATAGTCACCCAAGTATAGTAATGTTGTGTAATGAAAAGATACATAAGTTTCCTGTAAGAAATGCAATAGATTAGAAAAGCAACTTCTCAGAATCATTTATTATGTTGTTGTGTACCCCATACCATAATAATGATACTTTAAAGGTTTGTTCAAAATGACATTGCACAACACTGGAAATTAATGGATAGTGATAATGAAATAACAATAGCTTTCTTAACATTTTATATCGTCGGTGATATTCTAAAACCGCGGAACTAACAGTGTTTAAAACCGCGTATTTACAAAACTAGCAAAATCGATATTTACTAATTAATTAATACACGCTTAACATACCTAATGCCTACAACACCGGGTAGAATATAATAATGTTACAATTTACAAATATAAAGAATAGAAAGTCATTTGGTTTAGTTAATATCATGTTTTTCCTCGTTCCTGTAAAATTCACTGCACCTACCTTACGCGTTTTTCAATACTGTTACTTCCGCGGTTTCAGAATATCACCGACGATATACTTTTATAATGTACAAGTTCCCCATTCACAGGTCAATTATCCAATCACTGAAGTTTGTGTTGTGTTTGTGCGGGGTACCACATGTGCAGTGTGAGAATTTAACCCTTAATCAGACAAGGTTAGGTGTTTTTCTGATGGATTTTGGACTCTATTGACGTTTGTTATTCTAAATACCAACTCCATCACATAAACCCGTTTATGTGAAGTGTATTATAAAATCTAGCTTTTAATTGTACTTAAAAGATAGATTTGGTGAATTTATGGTTTACTGTTTAAATAGGCAAGTGTCCCTTATGTGATATGTTCTCTGAAATCTTTAGATAATACCAGTGAAGACATTCAATAAGGTTCAAAGTATCTGTTGGTCAAGTGGCAATTAATAGCCTTTGTTTGATTCAGGGTTAACAGACATCAGTTTTGAAATGATTACCTTATCCACATGAGGATGCCAATACTCATCATGTACAGACACTGGAGGTATAGCTGTTAGCTCGGAGAAGAATGTTGGATGTGTCAAGTATATTTTATCCGGCTGTACAGCAAAGTGTTGAGCTATAGAATATTTAATTTTCTCTTTGACTGTCTAGAAGGAAAATAGATTTTTTTTATTACCAATATATTGTTATGATTCCTTCACATTTGTAAATCTCAATAATGTTTTAGGTTGAAAAATCAAATCCTCAAATATTCAAAGGTACTGCCTTACCAAGATCCAAGTTAAGCATTAGCACATAATAAGATAACAAACCTTATACACTTGATAATCTTCCGGTTTCACAAGGTCCTTGGTAGCCTCATTTTTGTAAATGTTAATAAATTTGTCACCCTTAGACAGTGCACCACTGTGCAAGTCTAAAATTGAGGCTCCCCCAGAAGATTTACTCTGAGCTAGAACTTTTTTGGCTATACTTAACAGTGCTTGTACCTCAACCTTAGACACAACAGTGTCTGTAACATATCTACCACATTCTTGTGGTAGACAGCCTTCATAAGTGTTAATGTCCTTTAAGTACTCAGATGAACATTCCACAGTTAGACCTTTTCCTGGAATTTGTTGGGACTGTACTGCAAATGATATTACTTTTTTGTCTTTGTATGCAAAATATGCTATTACAATCAGTGAAATGGTTACAACAAGACGAACAAGAATACGGTTTGCTGTTCCTTGAGGGGTAGGCCTGAAACAATTAATTGTAAGCATGGTGGTTAGAACTGTGTAGACAACTACAGTAACTCATTAAAAATAACCCGTACAAGAACAGAATGACTTACTTAATAAAATGTTCCTTCAGATTTATTTTGTTTTGATTAGCACTACCCTCATGTTTTGTAGTAGCCTTTCTTCTCCTTAATTCTGACATTATTGAATTTAGGTAAATACCTGTTTGTTACCAAAATCTTTTACAGGTGGCGGCAGCGATTACCTACCCAGTGCCTCCCATGAATGAGCTAGAGATACCTATTTTCAGAGTCTAGTGTAGTAGTGATACTTTTTTCTTGCCAGAGAATCCTTGCAGATCTCATAGAAACAAGCAGTATGTAAAGTCAAAAAAATCCATTCAATACTCATGTAAACAAAACTTTTTTTTTACAGTTCACTCGGCTTTGAATACTCCAGCGTTTTCAGCCTACAGCGTAGCAATATTATGTTGGTACAATCGAACCTCAAATCAAATCGATCTAAATTTTGCGTTCGTTCATCGTTCATGTATACATAGTTTTCATTCCTTCTTATTTGCTCATTCATTTTTGCGCAGAAAAGTTAAAAACATTCATCTTCCGATTTCCTTGTTGCGACCTCACGCGTGTGATTTTATTTGTTTATTATGGTACGAAAAACAAAACAAAATCGTACGCGTGTGACATTTATGTAATTCTTTCGAAAACGACAAAAAATATATGTGTGCCGTTTGTTAAATTCGGCTCTAAATTCCAGTGTAACCGGACAATTCCTTCACATTCGTTTGTAAATTCGCAGTAGTCATATTTGCACTAAGGTAAGCAATGCGCTTATTGCGGATACTGGATTCTATTAATAACTCTGGAATAATACTTTTGGTGGTGTTTACTTGATAGATATCTGTGTTTGAATAATATTTTATGTCTTAGAATGGACACGTCCAATGCAGAACATAGCGATTCAGACTCCGGGGATAGTTGGACTTTATTGGATGACAGTCCGAGCTACGCCGAAGAAGCTCCAGAAATTCCTGAAAACAATGCTACACATTACACGTGAGTGTGACGAAACGCATTATGTTATGACTTTTTAGATCAATAAATTAGTTTTGCCCTTGTATACCAGTTTGCACTCTATGACCTTGGTGCCAGGCAGGCTTTTTACATTCATAACTTATCAACCTTCATAAAATTTATGTTGACAGACTATTCTATAAATTCCAAACTGCTTAAATTGCAGTAAAATAATATATATAAATTTTAATTATTGTTTAAATATCTTTGTATATAACATACCAATACAAAAGTTGTTTACACATATGTGTAGTCTGCATAACAAATGTTTCTGGCAAAATTCCAAAGTAGGGCAGTCATTGACCAAATACATACCAACTTCTTTGTCTCATCTGGATTACTACCAGTATAATAATATAGGCACTTGCACATTTTAATCCCTAAGCAGGGTAGGGAAATAACAGGATTAATTTGTTAAAAGCAAAACTTTTTACAAAATTAACCAACATTATACATTTGGGAGGTTGTTTTAAACTAGTGACTGGATTTTAATTAAATTTAATATTAAACTATATAAACTATATATATAATTTAATAAACTTTAATACTATAGGTTTTATATATATTGAAATAAACAGGCTATAATCCTGTCCCAAAATTTCCCATGGAAAGTATCCAGACACTTGGCAGTTGTTCCATAACCCAACTTCTAATTATGCATAATTATATTTAATTTTAGCCAGTAAGGGTTAAACAAAATGTGTTGTACAATAATTATGGATAATATAACATACTTATATAGGGTGCTCCAAAAAAAAGTTTTTGTACAGAAAAATCACAAGTTTTGGTATAAATTGCCTTAAAACTTTTCTACCAATGCAATTGATTTATTTAATATTTTTTAAGTTTAAAAAATAATTCAAAAATTTTCTGTTGGTATTTTGCTCATGCTGTAATTGGATTTTTTTTTTGGGTTCAGAATAACCCCATCTATCATCCTGTTTGATTGGATCTGGGCCACCCTGTATACTGACACTTGAATGCATGAATGCACTTAAGATGAATTTTGGTATGCTAATCAAGAGTTAAACAATAGTATGCAAATTCCAGAATTCAGTTTATGTGCTATTCTAATTTCTAAGAAACAATGCTGCTAAGTTTCCTCAATGTTTGTCCTGTACTTTTTGCTGGAAGTTGTATAAACCATCACTCATCCAATCAACTTGCTAAAATGATTTAGCAAGTTGAATCAGGGTTGGTTATATAAAGTGTATTATTTATTTTTCAACAGCCTGTGTTTCAAAGGAAAAGTTAATTCTCACATCATGAAAACATACTCTAACCCATTTGATGTTACTGTGCTAATTTTGCCTAATTGTCATTATTATTCTTACTTTTAATATTAATTTTATGAAATTGCTTTTTTTTTTTTATTTGTTTTCTAATTTTATCAGATTTTATAAAATGTTAACTTTATATCTATAGGTTTAAGCTGTTACTATAGGCATGCAGTGGCAGTCTATAATTAAGGCAGCATTCATTACTGTTTTGGTTTCATGTACATTTTTATTTGTAAAAGTGTGTGCCTTGTTAGTAGGTTTCTCTTAAATAAATATGAGATATTAGACATAATATGTCTTAAGATTCAAATACCATGTAAAATGAGTTTTTTTGTTATATCTGCAAACTTCAGATTAGCTAAAATATTAATCAACGGTCTGTATTCATCTACTGCTGGATGTTAGCCTCCTCAATATTCTGCCACAGCATCAATCTTGGGTTCTCATCATCTAGCCACTGAGCTATTTATCATCTGATGAAATGTGCTTGTTCTGCTACTGACTTGTTTAATCTGTCCCAGGTAGACAAACTATTGCTGAACAACTTTGAGCTAAATTAAAAGATAAGCTAAAACATAATTATGTTTATGTAGAGTTTTGCTAACCATGCAAACAAGTCTTACATAAAAGGATTAAAATGGCAGATAACAAAGTTACTTAGTGCAAAATAAATGTAGATCATGTAGGGTGACATTGGCCTACTCTTAGAATTTCTTATCATTGTTATTCTTCTTATCACATTGTTATATTATGTCCTGAAATTATGAAATCCAGATAAGGCTTGAATATAATGCCCCATATTACAAATCATTATATTTTTTTTCAGTGATATAGCTGAACACACTGACAAGGATGATGATACAGATGGTATCTCAATCATCAGTGACAGCGATGTTGAATCACCAGTACCTGAAACACCACATGATGTCAACAATATTGACATTCAAGAACCTCATTCAACAGAAGAACCAATTCCGCAGTATATTCTGGAACAGTCACACTCTTGCCATAAATCAGACGAAAACTTAACCACAGCCGAATTTCTTGGTGACAGTAATGGGAAACTCAGAACTTATGTTCACCGACGAAACAAAAGGCTCAGCACAGTACTTAACATTATTGTTCTTGGCAGTATCATCACAGCAGCTGGTGTGGCTATTGGCCATATGTGGGGTGTCCGTGACGAATGTGTGGTTCAAACAGCTCCATCAGTCAATAAGATATTATCAAATCTGTATAAGCTGCAGGAAGAAAATGTGTACTTACGCAACAAATTGAAGGAATTCACATTGGCTTCTCAGAAGAACAACCAGTCAAAGATACCCAGACATTCCAAATGCCGAAAAGTCTTTGAAGAGCCTCTGAATAAGAAAAACATTGTGAGTCTTACTAAATGTGTTGACTTTGACACAAGCAATACTGATAAAGTATTAGAGAGCCATTTGGTTGAACCAGATTTCGAAAAAGAATTTACCAATGACATTGATAAGCTGAGAATGATGTACAGACAGAACAAAAGCTGGCTGGATGAAGAAATCGCAAGAAGGCAAAAAATAGAGAAACAAACAACAAAACAGTTCAAAAACAGCCCTAAAATGTCTGTAATAGAAAATAGTAATTATCCTGCAACAGAAAGTCTCCTGCATGAATCTGCCGATGTAAAAGACAAAAAGACAAATATTAATGTTCTGGGATCTATAGTTGAAAAGCAGGAGAAGGTTGAAAACAAAATAAGCTATGCTGATTCTGTCAAGTCATATGATCCTCTTAAGGTCAAAAATACAGAAAGCACTAATTCAAAATCTAAAGATATTCCTAAAAAGAAAAGATCTAAAAGGAATATAGAAAGTATTGCAGATGTATCAATCAGCGAGGATGACATCGTGAAGGATAATCGATACGCTGCGACAAAGCCGGTCATGGATAAAATAAAACATGACCGCCATAAGGGTTTCAAAAAACAGAAAAGGAGAAATAAATTCGCAAACTGGGAAATGAAGAGTGGTTACAAACACGACTACGATGACATTTCGCTGATATCGCTTCAGGAAGCTGATCTCGCTTCCAAAAACAACAAACATGCTACAAACGATGTTTACTTGCACGATTACATCGTCCGACCTTCGCAAAATTACAAATACAAAGATAATGAAGTACCCAAAAATGTTGAGAAAATTAAGGAAATGGAGCCGGAATGGTATGAGAAGCGAATGACTTTGAGATCTGAAGCAAGAAAAAAATTGGAAAAGGAATTATTTGGAGATAACCTAAGTAATGCTGGTTGGTATTTCCGGCGAATGAAACGGCGAGAGCAGTGTCGTGTTAAAAGCGACAACGCCACCTACAGAAAGCAAACGAAACGAAACATGAACTTTAAAACAAAACACTAAGACCGAAAACATATTCACCTTTCTAGTTAAGATTGCTTTAATTATAGTAGTAAGAATCTACCAAATTTAGACTAGTGACTCACCAGTGTAGAAACAAAGACATTTAAAATCAGTACCAGTTTTATGTTTATTTTGAAGACGAGTTGGTAGCATTTTACATTATTCTGTGTATGATTTTACTTTTGAGTATATTGGATATGATCCATTCCAACACAATATTAATTTAAAGACTCTTTATTTTTCTTGTGATGCTGGACATTTATAAGTAGTTGTAGTTTTAGGGCGTAGTATCTATATTTTATCTTGTATTATAATATTAGTATTATGAGCCATATCAGGACTTACCAAACTTTTATTTGTGATATTCGGGAAATGGCAGGAGAAAAAAACAATAGGTATTTATTTTCTTAAAGTTTCTCGCATCCCAGTGATATTAAATAAATGTGTTACTTCAAATTTTAAAGTAATAAACATTACAATAATATAATTGTTTTTTTTTTAAATGAAAAGAAAGGGAACTCTGCTTAAAAAATTAAAGCTGGTTGAAATATTAGTATGTGGCGATATAGGTTCAAAGGACCTCGAGCGATGGACTTGGAAAACGTTCGATTCGTCACACGACAAATCACCTCCCGAGCCAAGTTTCTATTTTGTATGGAGATGATTTTTTTAATTTCCTTCCACTGTCGCCATAGCAAAACTTGTTCATATACCTATTGACGAGCCGAACAACGTTTCTAAGACCATTGCTCGGGGTCCCTTTACACGCAGTATTGAGCCTGTGTCGATACACGCTATACATTTGGCGGAATGGAATGATATCTACACAGTGTAAGTAGCGAAGAAAGATCACGTCTCTTCCTACGAACGCTAGCGCATTCTCGAGACATCCCGTGGTTATCTCTAGCGCTACCGACTTATTATACCAACCGAGTTCAACGAATTGAACAAATTCTTGTGTAATTTGTCCAATGACAACAAGTATCGTTTTGGGGCCGAAATTTTGGGTTAGGTTGTGTAAAAAAATAAATACACTTCACGCCTTAATCCCAAAGAGGGGTAAGGCAGAGGCAATTTGCTAAAGCAAGTACCACGATTTCAACCAAAGCGTATTAAACCCAACGTGACAGGGGGTGAGCCCATGTGTGCGTCAGGATGGCTGGACCATGTTGCATTTTTCAGTGTTTCCTTATACGAAAAGTTAGTACCAGCATGGTACTAGTTGGTACCTATCGTAGAATAGTTGGAACGTAAAAAGAGAATAAATAGCATTTACAAGTGGCCCGCCATTCTGACGTCAGGATGGCTGGACCATGGTGGAGTTAGCCTGGTTACGGTAACTTTGGGGGGGAAAATAGGTGTGAATCAGTTAGCCTATAGTTGGTACCTTCGCAAAATATCAATTTTATCCCTCTATCCCCATTAACACTAAAGTTATAGCCATTTTAGTAAAAAATGTCCTTAGCAACCATTTTTATTGAAATATTCAGTTAAGTACAAAGCATTTGCGAGCTTTCTTTACATAAACCGATAGTTCCTACATAGGAGTAGTTGGTACCTATCGTCAAAACATTGGTACTTACGTATAATTAGAATAAATAGCATTTATTTATTCTGACACCAGGATGGCTGGACCATGGTGGAGTTAGCCTAGTTACGGTAACTTTGGGGGGGAAAATAGGTGTGAATCAGTTAGCCTATAGTTGGTACCTTCGCAAAATATCAATTTTATCCCTCTAGCCCCATTAACACTAAAGTTATAGCCATTTTAGTAAACAATGTCCTTAGCAACCATTTTTATTGAAATATTCAGTTAAGTACAAAGCATTTGCGAGGTTTCTTTACATAAACCGATAGTTCCTACATAGGAGTAGTTGGTACCTATCGTCAAAACATTGGTACTTACGTATAATTAGAATAAATAGCATTTATTTATTCTAACGTCAGGATGGCTGGACCATGGTGGAGTTAACCAAGTTATCTCAACTTTGAGGGGGGAAATAGGTCTGAATCAGATAGCATAAAGTTGGTACCTTCGCAAAATATCAATTTTATCCCTCTAGCCCCATTAACACTAAAGTTATAGCCATTTTAGTAAAAAATGTCCTTAGCAACCATTTTTTTTTAATATTCAGTGAATTACAAAACATTTACTAGGTTTCTTTACATAAACCGATAGTTCCTACATAGGAGTAGTTAGTACCTATCGTCAAAACATTGGTACCTACGTATAATTAGAATAAATAGCATTTATTTATTCTGACGTCAGGATGGCTGGACCATGGTGGAGTTAGCCAAGTTATCTCAACTTTGAGGGGGAAATAGGTCTGAATCAGATTAGCATAGAGTTGGTACCTTCGCAAAATATCAATTTTATCCCTCTAGCCCCATTAACACTAAAGTTATAGCCATTTTAGTAAAAAATGTCCTTAGCAACCATTTTTATTTAAATATTCAGGTAATTACAAGCATTTACGAGGTTTCGTTACGTAAACCGATAGTTCCTACATAGGAGTAGTTAGTACCTATCGTCAAATCATTGGTACTTACGTATTATTAGGATAAATAGCAATTATTTCATTCCATCCCTCCCATCAATATTCAACCCAAAAATTCTTAGACAGAAAATATTGTCCTTTACTCAAACTTCTCTATATTTTACGTCAGTTTTGGATCGAAAGTTTAATTGATTTTGATCTGAGTTGGTATGACTTTGGAATAATTGTATAAAATACCGAGTTAAATAGTAAGACCCTGTATACGTGAGAAGAATTGTAAAGACCTGTATACGTGAGAAGAATTGTAAAGACCTGTTTACACGTGCGGCCTGAATAATAAATAAAAGTAATATTTACATAGACCAACCAAATTTATATATATGATATCTACACATCAATATTAATTACTAAGGCACTTATTTAAGTACATGTCAACAACTAACAAGATTTTTTTTTCACATGTGAAAGAAGTCAAATTACATACTCGGTGTAAAAAAGCCGTGGAAATGTTTTACTGCTTTTCAAAATTAACAACTTTTAACCACTCGCCATTATAGGGTTCACACACCTTGTGGGGTGTGCGGGTTTCATCACGATGTTGTCCTTCACCGTACGAGCGTTGCGTTGCGTACATAGGCTCTGAAAAAGAGTCCCATTGTACACGTCCAGTAGCCGGACTCGAACCCGCGACCTCCCGGTTACAAGTCAAGTATCCGACCAACTGGACTACAGACGCTATTACTGAAGGTTAGGTTAGGTAGTAATGGGATAAAAATGATGCATGACGTTTTTTTTTCACCTGTGTAGTTAAGCGGTCAGTTCGGTACCTACTTGCCTCTACTTCTATAGGCAAAAGCAGAAAGGGCAAATACCGAATAATGTGCATCTGGACTGAGAGTTCAAATTTTCGACGACCTAGCCATAAAATAGTAAAAACTCACAATTGTTCACAAATGCACTGGAGGATATGTTCAAGACGATCAATGGCGAAAACATCTCTCACTTGCGATTTGCAAACGACATCGTCAGCATGGCAGAAACGCTGCAGGACCTTCAACGGATGTTGAATGACCTAGCTGATTCTTCTCTACGGATGAACTGGGATAATCCAAGGTCATGTTCAATCTACCGGAACCGATTTCAGCACACGGTACCGTTCTCGAAGTTGTTCAAAAATATCTGTACCTTGGGTACAGTTGGGTAGAAACAACTTCGACATAGGTCATCGGTTTAGCGAGCTGAAGTGGCACTGGGCCCGGCCGACCGGTGCAACCGATGACCGTTGAGGCAAACGGGTTCTCGAGTGGAGACCGCGGTTCGGCAAACAGAGTGGACTGATGAAATGCGCAAGATGGCTGGCAGAAACTGGATGCGAGAAGCCGCAAACAGATCGCAGTGGCATGCATTGGAGAGGCCTATGTCCAGCAGTGGACAAATATCGGCTGATGATGATGATCCCCGCTAAAGGCTAATACTTCTGACCGATTTTGCTATGGAACCCCCTAGCCTATACTTAACCCTTTTCTGGCTATTCGACTTTTAAACTTTTTACTAAAAAAATCCAAAACCTTTCTTCATAGGTACGATCCCAATATTTTTCATACGACCTGTGAATGTTAGACCGTTTTTTTAACCCCCGACGCACAAACGACGGGGTGTTACAAGTTTGACGTGACCCAGACGGATAATCCGATTTTAATGCGTTTTTGTTTGTTTGAAAGTTGATTTGATCGAGCGTGTTCTTAGCTATGTTTGATCGATATCTGTTCACCCACTCAAAAGTTATTGGGGTTGAAAGTGGGGATGAAAAATTTTACTTGAATGAATATGTCCAAGTGGGGTATCAAATGAAAGAGCACGACACGTTTATTTAGAATCTGTTTATTAACTGATAATTTGTTAAAAAGTTATGAGGGTGTAAAGTGGGGAGAAGTCAAGTTTATACCAATACACACATCAAAAGTGTTTAGGGATCAAGAACATTTTAGCTCTAAAAAAAAAATCTAATTTATTTAAATCAAATCTAATCTTCTGCATTGGTCTCCTACCTAATTCCCCATTACCACATTTTGAATGAATTCAGTTTTTGTAAAATATATTCTTTGATTGCAATCTTTTAAAATTTACTTGATCCCTAGACATTTCGAATTCGAATTAGAGTCGAATTGAGAACCTCCTCCTTTTTGAAGTCGTTTAATGAAAGGGCAAGACACGAACATTTAGCTACCAAGTTATACCTACAGTCTGGCTCATTTACATCGGTAAGTGGGGAAGTCTGAAACTATAAGACTTACAAAGATTTGTTCTTACGAACCATGTCATCGATTTTGATAGAAATAGAAAAATTGCATTAACACAAAAAAAACCTGTAGCTTGTTGTAAATGAGCCACTCTGTAGCGAAGTCGTCTAATTTCCATGTAGAGAATTAGATTAATAGATTTTGTGCGTGTGTGGTATTGAAATCCGGACTGTATTTTTTCTAGTTGGCTCAAACGATTCTACAGTATTCTGACACGGGTAATAGAAAGATATATGCGAAATTGATTTGTTACTTTAATACCACCAAAAAGATTATGTTTTACATTAACCACCGCACTAAATAACAACTTAGACTAGACCCTCGATTAGAAAGGGACACATACATAACCTCTGTACTACTTTCTTCCTCGGATCGCTTTTCAGCTAGAGAGACTTAGATCTTCTGGCGCGTAATAAAAAGAAGTTTGCACCCAACTTATTTTTTTTTTCTGAAACGCACTTCCAGTACAGATCTCTGCTCAAGTAACGTTTTTCTTTCTTAAAAGAGCGAACTGTGGTCAAGCGACACTATCAACAAGCTAAGACGCAAGGAGCGTGAGATAACAGCCAATCAGAACACGTATTTGTTCTATGTCATGTGTTTCTTGACGCGCCTGCAGAACAAAGGAGTCAATCCTGAGTCTTGTAATGGACACAAAACACGCATTTAAGAAAGAGAGTCTCTGCCTACCCCTCTGGGAGACAGGCGTGAAGTGTATGTATGTATTATAGGGAGAAATACAGGCGTGGTTATCGAAATATCACTGACTATTTAGCACTCACAAGTGAAAAATCCTGTACCTACAGTAGTCAGTCTTATTTACCTGTTAGCATACTGGCCCCAGGTTTACTACCTATCACATTGAGGAGTGCCGAGATGTAATACATTATCCTACGTTTCCATGTATGTACGGCCAAAGATTCCTACTACATGTTTGCCATATACCAATCTACGCAGATTATCTCGTAGTTGACGAACAGTAGGTACCTAGACCAGTTCACTAGACCCATGTCAAACATGTTGTGGTATGAATGTTTAGCCGTTGGAAATGTAGGTTTAAACGTAGCTCTTCTCTAGAAACTAATTGTTAATCATCCCTATTTAATAATAGGCATTAGTCTATCTTAACCATGGTCAACCTATTTGCATTAATACTTATATGGTTGGTCTGAAAATAGGGAGACGCATATTATAAATAAAACTTAGATGTTCCATTTTAATGTCGTTTTAATAGGTATTTCTCTGGTCTACCTACCTACGCTTTTGTGCAGCAGCAAAATAATCTTTCAGGAACCATTAGTGCATATTTTTACCACTGATTGATACGTCAATTCGTTGTAGACAATCAATCAATTCATTCTAAGTGACTGCCATTAGGTTGCACCAGTCGAGCGGGTGGGCCTCACTATTTCCACTGAAGAATAACGTTGTAATACCGATACTACATTTTCTAACCATTAAAATTATACTAGCATTTAAGAAGTAAATTTAGACTTTTCTTATTTCCCGCAGTAGGGTACATTAATAGCGTTAAATGTATGGAATGGACACGGCCATATTTGCCTTAAGTGCGAGGTTGGTTTCACGATTCTCGCGATTTTTACAGTCGGTCTAAATGGAAATAACGAGTTCACTATTACCATTCGTCGTTTGTTATCAATACATAGTATACAATAAAGTTGCCTCCCGTTGTCTGTCCCTGTGTATGCTTTAGATTTTAAAACTACACAACGGATTCAGTCTGTAATAGATAGAGTAGTTTATGAAGTTTATATGTAGAATA